>CAUYRT010080055.1:0-44734 GCA_963574885.1 Lepilemur ruficaudatus | reverse complement strand
CTTCAGGAACTTTACTATTATACCATGTTTCTTAAAATAAGCAGAAGATGTTCAGCCCCTGAACACTGGTTGCCACATTGCTGTGAGATCTGGTTTCCCAAGCTTCTCACTTTCCTGGTGCAAATAGAGGCATTTAGGAAGCAGCATTCCCATGTTCTCTTTCTACCTTCTGCTCAACCATCCCCATTAAGCAGCCATATGTGGGCTCACCTTGTTACATAACTTAATGAGATACATTTGTAGTTGTGTCAGTCTGTTAGTTTTTTGGCAAATCAGAATTGAAATATGTTTCTGTGTATTTCTTCTGTTCACCATGCCAGTGAGTTGTCCAGATCATAATTTGGGCTTTAACAAGAAAAGAAAAATCTTGCTGACCAGATCAACTAATTTCCATAATGCATCAAACATTTATCCCAACATTTAAAGGGTCATTCCTGATCCAGCTGGGTGTAGTCAGTGACTGGAGGGAGCTCTGTGTATATCCTATTACCAATGGCCAGCATCACAAACCACAGTCTGTTTAAGTATCTGCATGGAAAACAACCCTAACCAAAGATTACGCAGTTTGAGTTGGGAAAGGCAATCCATTCCATTTATAAACATCTGCCAGAAAGGTCAGATGCAGGCTGGCCAGTTTTTGGCTTTCCAATCTAGAGATTGCTTTGGTTGCAAGTACTGTGTCCAAGGGAAACTAAAATTCAAAGAGAACCCAACTTCAGGCAGAACTCTCTCACAGTTCACTCAAATTCAGCTCAAGCTAAGATTTCAGTCTTTTTTCAAAGGTGTTGGACCAGAAAGTTTTTAAACAAGTGAGACAATGTATTGCTCTGATTCAAGTACGTGGAAGAACAATAGTGTGTGTATATGTATGTGTTTGTGTGTGTGCACGGGAGGAGAGAGAGAGAAACATCACTGCTTTTTCATCTTAAATTCAGGAGTTTGTTCTTTTTTCTGTAAACTCATAAAGAAATTGTTTTCAGCTAACCAATATGCTGCTAGCAAAATATGGAACATTTGATTTAATTTTTCTTTTTGTGAAAAGCTATGCTACCACTGACGTTAATTTAAAATATAGTCCGTCATAATAATGTGCAGTTTAAGCAATGAAAACAACAGAGACTATCAGTTTCCATTTCAGAGTATCGAAATGAAACATTCCTTCAAGTTGGGGTCAGTGAACACATACTGTTACAATTCCATACAAGCCTGTGCCCCAAAGAGCTCATTTCCCTGATCTGATCTGCCCAGCAATGTATCTGTCGGAAAAATTCATTACCAATCTCCCGGCAATGCCAAGTGAAGTGAACCGCTCAGGAGAGCCCACTGCACATGTACGAGAATCAAAACCTACCACTATTTATTGGCTACTAAGAGAAATTTCCTTTTATGATCCGCAAATATGGCTTTAATTTAGTGGGGTTTATTTTGAGGTGGTGGGGAGGGATGGGAGTAGAGAAGAGGGGAAGTTTCAGAACACACTTTCTCATGTAAAAGGAACAGCATGTTTCTTCCACTAATGGGTTGTCAGTTGGTTCTACCAACAGGAGAAAATCACCAGTCCAGCAATGTTTCTTGCACATATCAAATTCCTGCCTCTGCATTTGGGCTTGAGTGTGGTAAGGGCTGAATCCAGAGGGTGCCTTATCCTCAGCTTGCCTGGGAAACAACCTCTACCATTTATGTTTTTATTTTGACTGCTTTCGCTGTTACGCTAATTACAATCTACAGCAAATGCTTGATTCACCAAAGCTATAGGATTTGTTTCACTTATGGTAGAGGGTTGGGCTTCAGTTTGCACAGGTGTTTGTAAGAATGGTTATTAAGGTCTTCAGAATTAATCAGAAGCATTAGCACAGTTAGCATTTTTTGGGCTTGTATGTGCATTATGATTTGAAGCTGAATGAGTGTGACAGATTAAAGACATGCACATTCTTTGAGAGATGGAGTCTAATTCCACGCCCCTGGGGCTGGCCTTAGTGACTTGTTCAACCACTAGCATGTGGAGGAAGTGATGGTTGGCCATTCCAAGTCTAGGTTATAAGAAGTCTGGCTTCTGGTTTGCTCTCAGGTCTCTTGGAATGCTTGTTCTGGGAACCCTGAGCTGCCATGTAGGAGATTTGACAACCCCCAACCTTGAACCAAGACCATCAAAGTATGGGCTCTTGGATCAACATTCTGAGCTGAATCCAGCATTTGGGTCATCCCTGCCAAGATGCCAGACATAGTTTGTATCCACTGGACCAGCCTGTCTACCTACTAAACACCAGCAAGGTGAAAATACCTGATGCAAAAAAAAAAAAAAAAAAATTACTAGCTTACGTGTCGACCCCAGGAACCATCAGAGTAGCAATAAATTGTTTTAAACCGTTAATCTTGGAATGTTTGTTAAAAAGGAATAGATAAATTCAAGACAAAACATGATTCAACAATGGAAACACTCTATAAGCTGGAATGGTCATCTAGTTTTTGTCTCTTTTTTTCTTGTTTTTTATTTCTTTAATCTCAGATCAATTGTCACTTTCTCTTTCTAAAAAAAAAAAAAAAAAAAGTCTCTGCTTTCTCTGCCTCTGTCCTTGCCCAGAACAGATTGGATCCACAGTCTCTTTATTAAGCCCTTTTCCCTCAAATTCATTTTCTAGCAGGTATGTAATTTTTACATGGATTAATCATTTATTCATGCAAGAAACATCTACTCTATACCTAACAAGTGTAAATCATTGTGTTCACTGCTGGAAAAATTGTGGAGCCTCTCTCTTTCTTTGCTGTACTCTTCAGACCTGGCACAGTTGAAGTTGTGGAATTGTAGTTGGAATTTGATACATGCTAAGTTTTGCTCAGTTCAAATTGTGGAGGTGCTCTCTTTACTTGGAGCTAACTGGTTTTATCTGAACTGCTGCACCTAGAGTCTTAAGAGATCATGAATACTGAAAGCAAGTGGAACCAAATTAAAATCCTGCCTCTCACAAATATAAGGTATGTGAGTGAAGCAAAATTTGTTTTTGCCTTCTTTCATGATAAGAGGAACCCACTGAAGCCAGAAGGCCCCGTCCAAGGCATCTTAGCAGATTCTCAGTTTCCCCATTGATAAAGTAGGACAAATATTATCCAACTCCTAGGGTGGTTATGAGAATTAAATTACTTAATATGCATAAAGCAGCTTAGAACAGTGCCCTACACCTAAGTAAGCACTACAGAAGTATTTGTTAGATACAATTATTTTTGAAATATAGTGTTTATAAAAGTACTTAGTATATAGTGGGAATGATGGAAAACATTTTTTTCTCATATCACATTCTTTTTCTGTGCTTTTGGGCCTCTTGGCACTTAAAAAGAAGTAACAAATTTATACACTATTTATATTTTAATCTTAAAGTGTGAGTTGGAAAATAATTCGGTTTAATACTACATGCCAAATGTACGTGGGTGAGCCCAGCTGTTTGTTGATCAAAGCACACACCTGTTAATCCAGGATTGGCTTGTGGTGAGGACTCTCTGATGGGCATTAGCCCAGTGAATTTGGATTCTCTCTCTTTCTTTTTCAAATCACCTCATTTACTATTGGTTTGCAAACTTAATACTATTGAATGCCAGAGAAGCAACACTTGGTCAAATTCTAAGCCATGTGTATATTTTTTTTTCCTTGAGAATTATTTCAATTACCTAATATTTGAATCACCACTAAAGGGAGAGGTGAGAGAAAGGGAAGAAAGGAGGGGACAGGGAAACAGAAAAGGCAGACACATAATATGTCTTTTGGAAATCTAGTGTCACTGTATCCAAATCATTTTTGTTTCATACAGATCTTAATACTAAAGTCATGGATGTTTAATGGCATTTAACTTGCTAATTATATTCCTTAATTTAGGTAAATACAGAAGTAGGAACTTCTAATTTTTTCATTTACTTATGGGCAGTTAGATATCTTTAGAACTGGTAATTATACTGGCAAATTATACTCATTGTATAGAACTACATAAATATGGATAAATATGGTATACATAAATGAATACATTGTCAGCATATGGTATTGATGTAGAGTGTTTTATTTAAGCCAAACACACTCCAAGTAAAAGTTACCAGGCCATAGATAAACATGACACTTTTTTAAAAAAGTATATTTATATCTAATTTCTATTGAGACATCAAATAGTGATTGCCTAAAATATCAGAAAGCAAATTCTATGCAATTGCAAAAGTATGGAATTGAATAAAAAGACTAGTGAACATTATGTAAAACAAATATTAAAAATAGTAGGGGGGCAGGCACGGTAGCTCATGCCTGTAATCCTAGCACTTTAGAAAGCCGAGGTGGGAGAATTGCTTGAGGCCAGGAGTTCAAGACCAGCCCAAGCAAGAACAAAATCTCATCTCTACAAAGAGTAGAAAAATTAGCTGGGTGTGGTGATGGACACCTGTAGTCTCAACTACCCTGGAGGCTGAGGCAGGAGGTCTCAGAGTGTGAGGTTGCAGCGGGGTATGATGACGCCATTGCACTCTAGGCTGAGTGATAGAGGTAGACCCTGTCTCAAAAAACAAAAAAAAAGTAGTAGGGACAAATATGATGGGAGATTATAATGGGGAAGCCATGCTTCCACTCTGCATTTTTATTCCATGTTGTCGTTTTCTCTAACACAGCACCGCTCATTCTGTACTCTAAAGGTTCATCTTCTTCGCTTGCTTTCTGATCAGACTATGGGTTCCTCAAGAGATTAATCTCTCTTTGTGACTCCCACTGATCTTAACTACCTTGTATTGAAATGATTTGTTTATCCTTGTGTATTCTGCACTTTGCTATGATCTACTGGAGGGCTAAGAATACATCTTCCCCCATCAGGTTTGTTATCCCCCAAATCCAGCACATGCCACAGAATACCCAGCGGAACATTTCTTCATGGCTCAATTTGGCTGATGACCCAAAGGTGGAGACAGTAGGAGACAAAAAAGTCCTCTGTTACCAGGGCTGCTGCACATATCCCAGTAAGATTTAGTAAGAGCTGGGCCAGCTGGCCTTCTGATTACCAACAGCCACAGCCATCCTCAGTATGTGTGAGAAAAGACTAGAAATTTTAAAAGTAGTGCTATAACAAAAATAGGAAAGAAAGTGCTGTGGTATTTTCTCTCATCTTAATGTAAAGGAAAGAATTGGATGTTTCTCCCCTGCCCTGTAGGCCAAATGCAAACTGGAAGACCCACTTGTAAACAACTGGGACTTTAAAAAAAAAAAAAAAATGGCAACTAGCATTGCTGTTCCCACTCAGACTCTTTCCGAGATGTAGGTTGATCCCGTGATGTTACAAGAGCAGTCAGAGCATGGGAGTGTTCTTCTGAGAATCTGACATGCACCTGTGAAGACACCTGTGCTTGCTCTTTTACTTGGAAAAGCCAGAGGAGAGAGGATATTTGGCGATACCCTGTATAGCTGGATAAGAGCATAGATCTGCAATGAGGGAAGCCATTCTTATTTCTCAGAGGAAGAAGACCTAGTTACTAATGACCAAGTATTATTCAAAAAGGGAACTGGACTTTGAGTCTTCAGTAGGCGAAAGGGACCCTAGCAGAAAAAGGCCTCGGGTGTATTGTTTGGGGGAGAAACTGAGCGGGTGACACATCAGCCAGGACCCATCACTGTCAGCAAAAGGTGCAATCCTGTCTTTGGTGATGGGATGGAATAGGAGGTGCCTTGGAAAATTCCCCCACAAGAACTTTATGATCAAGGGTCAGTATTTTGAAACCTGCCATAGCACCCAGGACTTTCGGCTTTGCCTGTAAACCCCACTCCCGAAGTAGAAGAGCCCTGGCGTTGAAAGACAAAGTCACAGGAATGGGGCAATGGAAGAACTAGACAGTGCTGAACATTTTACTCAAAAGCATCTAAATGCACATCTTGATGAATTTTGACAAGTGACACCCATGTAACCACCACCCTGCCAAATATATAGAAACCATTTTTGTCATCTCAAGGAGAAGTTCCCTTGTGTCCTATCTCAGGAAACACCTCTCTACTCCCATCCTGGCCCTGGGCAACCACTGATTTGCTTTCTGTCACTATACATACATCTTTTTTCAAATTTCAAAAAAATATGATAGCTAGAATATGTGCTTTAGGGTTTCACTTCATTCATGTGGCATGTTTTTGAGATTATATTAATATATGTTGGTGCACGTATCAGTAGTTTGTTCCTTTTAAATTTGGAATCATATTCTATTGTATGGATATACCACAATTTATTCATTCACCTGTTGATGAACATTTGGGATTGTTTCCAATTTTTGGCTGTTATGAAAAGAGCTGTTATATATGGTAAAGCCTTTTTGCAGACATAAGTTTTCATTTTCTGAGATAAATACCTAGGATTGACATTTCTGTATGATGTGGTATGTTTGAGTATATAAGAAACTATATAAGTATTTTCCAAGTTATACTGTTTTCTATGAGCAACATGTGAGAGTTTTAGTTGCTCGACATCTTTGTCAAAGCTTGACATTGTAAGAATTTTTAACTTGAGATGACCTATTAAGTGAGTAGTTGGGATCTCGTTGTTGGTTTGATTTGTATTTCCCTGTTGACTATTGACTTTAAGTGTTTTTATGTGTCTATTGCTATTAATATACTTTCTTTATGGAACTGTCTAAAGATTTTTGCATTATAATCTTTTTCTGCTTATTATTTAGTTGTAAGAAGTTTTTTATATATACTGGATACAAATCCTTTGTGAGACAAATGTATTGCAAATATTTTCTCCAAGCCTGTGGCTTACCTTTTCGGTTTTTAATTTAACCATGTCTTACAAAAAGGAGAATATTTTCATTTTATAAATTGCAAATTATCATTTTAATTTCATATTTCATGCTTTTGGTTCCCTATATAAGAATTCTATCTTAAAGTTGTAAAAACTGCTCTCTTACAATTTCTTCCATAAGTTTTATAGTTTTAGATTTTATAGTTTGATCTATGGTCCATTTCAAGTTAATTTCTGTGTATGTCAAGAGATAAAAGCCTGGTTTGCTTTTTTCCAAATTAATATTTATGCTGCTCCAATTGCATTTGTGGTAAACACTGTATTTTCCCCATGGGGGTAACTGTGTCAAATATAAATTAACCATATATAAATGAGTTTATACTAATTCTGAACTTTATATTAGTTTATCTTTATACAGATACCAAAAGATCTTGATTATCATAGTATTATAGAAGTTTGAAATTGGGTAATGTAAGTCCTTCAACTTTATTTTACTTTTTCAAAATTATTTGGCCATTCTAGGTCATTTCCATTTTCATATACATGTTAAACTAGGTTCTTAATTTTTATAAAATACCTGCTAGGATTTTCATTGGGATTGTGTTGAATGTGTAGATCAATTTGGGAGAACTGATACCTTAATATTGAGAATTTCATTTCATTAGTATGAAATATTTCTCTATTTTTTGTGCTCTTTTAAATTTTTTTCTCACCAATATTTTATAGTTTTAATTTTGTACATTTTGTGCATCTATTGTTAAATTTAACCCCAATTATTTCATACTTTTGAAGCTATTGTAAACAGCATTAACTTTTTAGAGTTTAAGTTCCAATATTTACTTGCTAGTTATAGAACTACAATTGTTTTTTTAGTATTGACCTTAAGTCTTGTGATCTTACTATTAATAGTTCTAGTTATTTTTAGAGATTCTTTAGAATTTCCTGCATAAACCATCATGTCATCAATATATAGACTCAGTGTTACTTCTTTGTTAGTAATCTCTATGGTTGACTTTTTTTTTCTTTCCTTCTTACCTCATTTCACTGAGAGGATGGCTAATATAATGTTGAATAGAAGTGAACATTGTGAACATAAGAGCTGAACCTTAAATTGTTCCACGTCTATGCTATTAATTGTAGTTTTTATGTAGATTCCCTTTACAGGCTGAAGAACCCCCACTCCATTCCTCAGTCTGGAGAGTTTTTATCATAATTGGTATTGAGTTTCTTCAAGTGCTTTTTCTGTACTCATTGAGTAATCATAGTGGATTTTCTTTTGTAATCAGTTAATGTGCATTGGATTGATTTTTTTAAAGAATGTAAAACAAGCCTTGCATTCCTGAGATAAATCTCATTTGTGCATGGTGTATTGTTCTTTTTATTTATTACAGAATTTAATTTGCTAATATTTTGTTAAGAATTTTGTTCATGACGGATATTAATTTTCAGTTTTCTTTTCTTGAAATATTTTATGGCTTTGAATTCAGGATAATATTGACCTTATAAAATGAGTTAGGAAGTAATCACTCCTCTGTTTCGTGAAAGAGCTGATATAAGAGTAGCATTTTTCTTTCTTTCTTAAATGTTTATGGGAACTTATAAGAAAATTTATCCAGGACTAGAGTGTTCTCTGTGGGAAGGTTTTCGATTATGAATTCCATTTATTTAGTAGACATGGGATACGGATTATCTAATCCTTTGTTAGCCCATTTTGGTAATTTGTACCTTTCAAAGAATTTGTCCATTTAAACTACATTTTTTTATTTATTGGCTTAATGTTATTGTAATATTCCTTATTAACCTTTCAATGTCTTAAGGACCTCCAGTAATTTTTCGTCTTTTAGTCTTAATATTAGCATGTTCCTTCTTCTCTCTCTCTCTCTCTCTGTTTCTTGATCTATCTAGCTGAGGTTTTCTAATTTTGACATTTAGTTTTGGTTTCACTGGTTTTTTATATTTATTTTTCAGTTTTCTATTCCATTGACTTAGGCTCTTATCTTTATTTACTTTTGCATACTTTGGTTTTTATTTGCTCTTTTTTTTCTTTGCTTCTTAAGGCAGACACTTATATCATTGGTTTTTAACTGATTTTCTATCTTTTCTAATATAAAAATCTTTTAATATATGATTTTTCTTCAAAGCACTGCTTTACTTGCACCCTACACTTTTGATATGTTGGAATTTTATTTAGTTCAAAATATTTTATAATTTTGCTTATGATTTTTTTTGACCCATGTGTTATTTAGAAGTATATTGTCTAAGTTCCAAATATTTAGAGATTTTCTGAATATCTTCTTGTTAATGACCTTTGTGTTACTGTTAATAGTTTAATTATATTTCGGTTAGAGAACTTTTTGTGGTTCCTATACTTTTATATTTATTTATTAAGACTTGTTTAATTGGCCAAAATATGGCCTATCTTGCTGATGTTTCTTGTACACCTGTACACAATGTGTAATCTCCTGGTGTTCTATAAATTTCAGTGAGGTCATGTTGGTCAATAGTATTTAAAACTTTAATATCCTTAGTCATTTTCTATCTACTAATTTACTGATTTTTGAGAGGGAGTGTAGAAATATCCATTTACCATTTTAGATCAATCTATTTCTTTTTCATTCTATCAATTTTTCCTTTATGTATTTTGAAGCTTAGTTTTAAGATACATACTCATTTAGCATTGTTATGCTTTCTTTATGAATTTGCATTGTTATCATTATGAAATGTCTATCTTTATCTCAGAGAATATGCCTTCTTCTGAACCTTCGTCTGATATTAATATAAGAACTCCAGCTCTCTTATGCTTTGAGAGAAGTTTGTGATTATTCTTAAGTTTGATTTTCCATATGTAATTATTTATATCTCCTGGTTGCCTTTATGATTCTTTTCTTTATTAATGATTGGAGGTAGTTTAATTTTGGTATGTCTTGGAGTAGTTTTGTCTGTGTCTGTATTTATCCTGCTTTGGGTTCTTTGAGCTCTTTGTGTATGTGTGTGTGTGCCTGTGTGTGATGTGTGTGGATGTTTTAAAAATGCTCATTACTTCTTCAAATATGTTGGGCTCCTTTGATGTTTGTTTGTTTTTGTTGCTGATGGTGTGATTGTTTTTGCCCTTCTTTTCTTTTGTCTTATTTTTTGGAAACTCAAACACACACATTTTAGTCCGTTTGTTATTTTTCCAATAGTCTATTAAGCTCTGTTAATATTCTTTCAGTCTTTTATTCACACCTTGCCTCATCATTAATAGATTCTATTGCTATGTCTTTAATATCACTAAAATCTTCTGTAGTGTCTAATTCTCAATTAATCCCATTCCATGAAATTTTCATTTCAGAAATTTTATGTTTTTATATCTAGAAGTTCCATCTTGTTCTTTTTATATTTTCCATTTATATCTTTACTATGTTCATGTTTTCCTTTGAATATATGAATACAGTTATAATAGCTGCTGTAACATCCTTGTCAGCTAATTCCATCACTTCACTCACTTCTGGGTCTGTTTCAATTGACTGATATTTCTCTTCATCATGGGTAAAACTTTCCTTTCTCTTGGGATGTCTACTAATTTTTGACTGCTTCTTAGACATTTTGACATTATGATGTTGAGTGTCTGGGTTTTGTTTTCTTCCTTTAAGGAACAATTGAGGTTTTTTTAGGAAAATGGCTGTGTTACTAGAAGATTAGTTTGACCTCTTCCAACCTGTTTTGAAATTTTGCTATAGCATGGCTAGAGATAGAGTTCTCTAGTTTCTATATTCTGGCTTGGTGGAACTCAAATATTTCTCTTCCTAATGTGAGTTTAGAGAATTGTTCAGACTATGACTTTCTACTCCTCCTTTGCTTGCCTTTTGAAGTTTTCTTTTTTCCCATCTGTGAACATTTTGTGAGGTGCCAAGTTTTCTACACTGTTACACTGAACAACATTCCCCAGAATTCCCTTTTTAATATGTTGCAGGTTAGAATGGGCTACAGGGGAACCCTTTTGTAGTTTATGCATACCTCCTCCCAGATTACCAGTTAAACACTAATCTGGGTGGTGTTGTGAAGGAATTTTGCAGATGAAATTAAAATCAGAATCTGTTAGCTTTTAGTTAATCAAAACAAAGTTATCCTGGATGGATCTTATTTAACCATATAGAAGTCCTAAGGCCTAGGCTTTCCCTGAGGAGACAGAATCCAAGCAGCTAAGCCCCACATTTCTCTTCCTTTCCCCTGGACCTACCCTTTCTAACTGCCTGCATGTGGACTCAAGTTTCAGCTCAAACTCATGAAGTTCCATCCTGCTCATGTTCTTCACTTCCTGACTACCCACCTTGCTTCAGGATCACTTTACCAAACTCCCCAAATTGCATAAGGCAATTCCTTGTATAATCTCACACATACACACCCGTGCACACAGACATTCTACTGGTTTTGCTTCTCTAGTTCAACACTGACTGAAACAATATTCGTGGCTTATCACTTAGCAAATACTTAAAGGAATCTCTATGCAAATTTCCTGAGCTCATTTCCTATGTTGTTCCCTCTTTTTATGGAACTCTGGCACAAAACTTTACCTGCCTTAGCCTCCTCAAACTGTTACCTTGATCTCCTGAAGTCAGCAAGACTACAGGGTTTTGTTTGATTTCCACTTTCCTGTTAATAGTTGCCTCCAGTAAGAAGGATATCAGAACTATTATCGGATAGGGTTCACCTCATTTGTTTCCCTTTTCTGAAGTACCATGTCTTGCATAGGTTTTTATACAATGTCTGAAAATTTTATTTTAAAATTTTGCTTAGTTTTCTTGTTGTTTATAGTAGGAGGTGAAATTCTGGATAATTACTCCAAAATGGCTGAAAATCTAAGTCATTGATATAGACTTTTTAATACCCGAAAGTTAGACTGTTGTTAGAGCTGAAATTTCCCACAATCTGACTCATTGTAATCTGACACCCCATACGAGAAAATGGAAATATTTCAGACTATACTTGAAGACACTGATAAGAAAAAAAAATTCTAATTTTTATCCAAGTTCAATCTATTCAATTATTCAGTTGTATATCTTACTTAGCACATAATAGATTCTTTAAAAAATTTTATTGAAATGTAATGAGTTGTGCTTTTCATACCCACCTAGTACAGTACTTGACATATAATTAATTTAAAGCAGTAAAGTATAGTGGTGAAGAATGTTTTTAAGGGTTGGATAGCACCATGTTTGAATTCTAGTTTTTCATTTACTAATTATATAATCTAAATGAAAATTTATGAATTTCTAGTAGCCTAATTTTCTTCATCTGCAATAGCAGACAGTTATAGTTCCAACTGCACTGAATTCCTGTGAAATTATATAAAATAATGTTTACAAAGTTCTTAGCACTGTTCCTGACACATTGTCAGCATTTGATTTATTTTTAATGTCTTTAGTATATTTATTAAAGAAAATTTAATAAACATTTAAATAAAAGTAACACATTGGAAAAAAACATTTTCTCCATTTTTGACAGCAGAGAAGTGGGTCTCAAATTATTTGGAGATATAAACATCCTAGGTTTGGATGAGAACTTCTAAGTAATCTAGATGAAGCCTTCATCAGATGCTTGAAACTCAATGTATCAGAGAATTTATCTCCAACTGACTTAAGCAATACAGAAAATTTATGGATTCACATAACTGAGATGTCCACAGGTAGAACATGCCTTAAGTGATTTGACCATCTCCATTTCTCATGGATCCTCTATAAACCACTCTCCTCCTCATGTTTGTTTCATCCTTGGGTGATTCATTCAGCATAGAATAATGGCTACAGTCATTGCAGGGCTCACAACTGTATACTTTATCATGAGAGCTTTTTGTTGTATATAGAACAAATGCCCTCTATTTCCCTCAGATGGGACCATTTGAAATCACATGCCCATCCCTTGTGGTCAAAGCAATGATTTATCCTGCCTGACTTAAGCCTGGATTGAATGTCCTTTGCTAAACCAACCAATGGCAAAATAAGGATGCTAGCAGTATAGTTATTTACTTGTGTTCCTCAGGTCCTATCATTGTGTTGGGGCTGGAGTTAATGCCACTCAATCAACATTGATGCTGTTCAAAGAAGAAAAATACAATGTCTTCTAAAAAGACTATATGCAATATCCACATTCTTTGTGCATGTCCAGAGTATGTTTCAATGTTCTCTGTCATGGGAAAGTTAGCACAACCCACTCAAGTCACACATTTTCACCACTGACAAATTTTGATCTCTGTGCCTCAGGTTTTGTGTTTGAGGATAAGTTGGAGAAAAAAGATATCTACCACTCTGAATTGACCAAAGAAGACTTAGAAACACTTATTTAGTGCTCCTTACATTTTAGGCAGAGTTCTAAATGCTTTGCATTATGTAAGCATTTAATCTTCACAGCAGAGAAGGGGGTCCCAAGTTATTTGGAAGTAGAACCATCCTAGGTTTGGATGAGACCTTCTAAGTCATCTAGATTATGAAGCAATACCAACCTCATTTTACAAATGAGGTAACTGAGACACTTAATGGTTAAATGACTTGCACCAGAAAAAGGTCACAAAGGAATTGGCAGAACTAGGATTTGTATCCAGCTGGCCTACCTCTTAAATCCATGTTCTTAACTATAATATGATGTCACTTTGTGGTCATTCGTTGAGGGACTCTAGCCTAGAGAGAGATAAAAGACATTGCAATGCCTGTGTGATTTATTGGAAAAATTTTACTTATATATCACCTATCTATGTATCTATCTAGCATTGACCTACCTATCCCCCTATCTAATATACTTATTTTGCTAGCAACGGTAGGGATACAATTTGGGAGAAAATGTAACCACTTGAAAAAATCTCAATCTTTTACTTTTAAACATGCATACAAATTCCATTCATTTATTCCATCATTCACAAAGAACTTACTCTTCATCCATTCGACTCTAACCACTGGACTAGTTTCTTAGACTGTAAAGATTTAAGACAATATTTTTGCTCTTAAAGAGGTCATCGTCCTGCTTCTTAGACCAATGTTTCTGAAATTATAGATTATGGCTCATAACTTAAAAAAATAATAGAAAATGTCAGAGTTGTTTATTTGTAATAAGTGGTTTTTTTTATGTTTTTATAAATGTGTCGTGTGTGAATATTCTTTGTGTACTTGGTTATGGTACAAACCGTGTTTTTTAACATGGCCCAAAATATTTGAGAATCACTGAATTAGAACCTAGTCATCCAAATCTTTAGACCGTCCTCAAAGCTTTTACTTACTATCGTTATATTGCAAGGACTTGAAGAAAAGGCCTGTATCTATATTTCTATTTTATACCTTCTGGTATAAATTCTGGTCATTTACTCAGGGTAGCTGCTTGAAACTCTGGTTACCTTTCTGATTAATGTAAAAGTGTTTTATTTTGAATTATTGGTGTTCACTTTTGATTGATATATATTTTCCCTGGATTTATTTTAAAAGTCATTTAAACAATATGTTTGACTTTGTGGTAAGAAAAATAACTGGTTGGTTGACCAAAATTTTGAGTTTTTCACCAATTTCTTTTTCTTCTTAGAGACAAAGCCCACGACTTGCTTCTAAGCAACTATCACATGGCAATAATTCTTTTCTCTAACCTTGTTAAAGTAGATTTGTTTTGTCAATGTTGAGGTAAAATGTCTTTAAATAGTATTATTAAACCAGGCTAGGCAATAGCTTTAGTATTGGACGTTATGCTTTGTGGTTGCAGCATTTTATGGATTTATGCTTTGTGCTGTCAACGTAAAAAAGACCAGCTTGAAAATGCTGCCTTAAATGAAGACCACAAGATTTTGGACATGCAGATGACCCAACATTAGGGACTCTGGGATGGAAATTTCATGTGTGTGGAACAATTTAATTAGTGTCTAATGCTTTTTAACATCTCTTTCTCTTGACCTCCCAAACTTGTGCAGGCTTGCAAAGATATGGAATGGTTTCTACCATTTTCTCTGAGCTAAAAAAATCTTCTGGCATCTAACCTTTTAGGAAAATATGGAAAGAAGTAACCAAAGCAAACAGTTTGTTCTCTGTGGGTTTAAGAAAAGGAAATGGTATATATAACTTTTACATGAAGTTCAGGACTTGTACACACACACAAAAAATGCCTTTGTAGGTAACATTCATATATTCATTCTTAATCTAATTCTTTCTTTTCTAAGTTTATTGATAGCCATCTGGAAAAGTAATTCTTTGAAACAGTTATTCATTTTAGAACATGCCTTAACTCATGTCCGTGCAGTTTGAAGTGCAATGGACTTTTATCTACCATTATCTAGCTATCTGTTCATTCATTCATTGTTTTAAACACAGCTAAAGGAAAATGAAAACCTCAAGGAGCTTAAAAGTGAATAATAGCACTCCTGTACACTTAATTAAATCTTTCACAAAGTTTTCTAAGTAGCCAGTTGTATAAGCATTTATCCTGGACAATATTTTATACTTATAAACTGATGTGAAAGCTGCATCCACAAAGCATCTTTCAAAAGCAGACTATCAGAAAGCACCTGAAAACATTAAAAGATTGCTAATGATGGTGTCCTGTTTTATTGACACATTTTGAAATCATTTATTAAAAAATTAAGTTAAATTAATATAATAAGAAGGGTTGGAAATTCATATACTATATCTTAACTATTTCTAAAGGCCTGGTGAACTAATTTTTATCACTCTCATTTGCTTTTGAGGTAAATGTATTTCTAATGAAGCATTCACAGCCATTTCTAAATATTGCTCTAGATCAGAAGGAAGTTCGCTATTGGTATTTGTAGTGTTAGCCTCCCAGAGGAATTTTTCCCACATATGTTGACACACCGCATTGGCAGCCATGTTAGATCCCGTAGTATTCAGGATCAGAACCTTTCTGGGCCTTACTCAGATCAACAGAGGTATAAGTAAATATGATTTAGCTTTTGAAAATCTTCACAATGTTTTTACATGTCTCCATGTAACCCCAGACCCAGGTTCAAGTTAGCATCAGCATACTTGTGAGCAGTTTCTGTCATGTACAAAGTGAAGGTGGTATTAATTTGGAAGTGTTATACTAATCAATGCACGAGTGTTTTAACCATCTGGGATCCCACTTCTCTTTAAAATGACCCTTGAGACAATGGTCTAAACCCCTTCTTCCTTCACCACAAGATTTTTAGTCTTTGGTCAGATTGTCCTCCTCAAGGATTTCGGGAAGGTCCTGAATAATGTTTATGTTGTTTTACAAATTTATCCTGGTTGTCACTTGCCCCATCTCCTGTGTCTATAGACCATGATATTCCCACAGTAACCATACCTGTCTTATGTCCTGGCCTTCCAGCCACAATGGCACAAGGGGTCATCTTATGTTCCACCAACAGAAGTGCCTTTGATCTTATCTTTACCACCCCAAATCCATTCTTGCCTTCTCAATCCTCCCTGAAACTGAGCAATAGGGAGAAAAACAACAAAACTTCCCCTCACTTTTAATTATAGGCCCATTTCCCAGTCAAAATAATAATAACTTGAAGAGATTTAGCAGGACTCTTTGTGAAAATAAGGCTTTACATTTTTATGCTTAGAAGTTTAGCTCACTATAGTTTAGATTGTCAGATTTAGCAAACACAAGTGTCTGTATTTATATAAAAATAGTATTTGTTTACCTGAAATTCAAATTTAACCTAGGCATCCTATATTTTTCCTGGCAATTCTAACTGTAATTCAGAGAGTCTTCCTGCTAGTGCTGGATACATAAAAAAAAAAAAAAAAAAAAAAAATTGGATAACCCCAAATACTCAAATTAAGAATAAATCTAGCCAAAGGATATTGGGATTAATATCATTCTGCAAGTGGATATTTTCCCTTTTTGACTGGTTGTTGCAATGCGTTGTGAAACTTAGCTTTAACACAATGCCCTGACCTTGGGGATGGTTCCTTTATTTCAAAGTTGTTTGTCCTCTCCAAAAGTCTGAAGAAGTCAAGAAAGATAATCCTTCACCCATACTGCAGCTTCATCGGCAATCCAATCCTAAGGAGTATAGAAAGCACCGAAAAAAGTTGTATCTGCAATATCTTCAGCACTGTCCAAAATGGGGTGGGGACAATCAGGTTTGTCCAAATATAAAAATGTCTTCAGGTTAAATCTAGTTATAATAAATTAAGGGACTTCCCAAACACTAAAGTTCTGAGGGTTATTTTAAGAATGCTTTGTGTCTAATGCTGCTGGAGTCAGCAATAGGCTTCTTTCTTAGGTTTAGCTGTAAAACATTCTGCCATAGTGATATTTGAGGTATTTGGATTCATTCTGCCTTGAGAAAACAAGGACTTTTGGCACTGCCTTGGGTCACAAATATCCACAAACTCAGATTTTGTAACCTATTTACTATCAGATTTATATCAGTATTGAAATGCTTTAGCTGTTAAATTAATTTAAATCTGATTTAACATCTTTTAACCCCAAGATTTAAAATGTTCACAATATTGTGTTACAGAATGTAGTTGCATGTTTTCATTGCACTTAGCTTACCGAGTATAGACTTTGCTAATGCAACCTTTTGATTGGGCTAACTACTGCAGCATTAGCTCTATTATCTATTGCTTCAAAAATTTGTAACAGAATCTGAACCGTCTGACCCCATCCTAGGAAAGTAGTAATTAATGTCAGATGCATTTTGATAACACTATTAAAATTGTTTTAAAAGCTGGCACAGCTAATTAGAGAGAGCAGATCCCTGTACTATTTTACCAAGCAGGGTTCCAGGGTGAATATTACCTTTCTGATAAAACACAATAAAATATCCAACATTTTAGGAAAATAATGAAGTAAATAATACTTTGATATAGGATGTATTTATATAGGGAATGCACTTAAAACAGTAATTCCTTCTCCTCTCTGTTATTCAGAGAGTGAAATGGCAGTTTGACCCAGAACATTCTTTACATGAGGATGGCACAGTTCGTGTTTTGAGAAGTTATGAAACTTGGCTAAGGTCATTGTTGGGTCCTGCAATCTTGTACAAGATTAATTTTTCCAATATATCTCATGGGTGCAGAAAGGATCAGAGGAAGCATGTAGGTCATTCTAGTGTCTGATGAAATTTTCCTTTGACACCTGCTGCCCACTCCACATTTTTTACGGGGACATGATTTTTTTAAGCTTGATATGCCAGAAATATTTTGTCAGTTAGGTACTTACGAATAAATAAAACCCAGACACCTCTACATTATTTCCAGATTTTGTAAATACTAAAGTAAGTCTGGGAAATTAAGACATATTTTGTACTCAAACATTGTTTCAACATTTCACATTAATTAAGGCCTAAGATGCATTTGGCAATGCTATTAAAGTAATATTAACTCCAAGATTTTAGACTGTCAACACTTGCTCAAAATAGTATTTATTCTTTAATAAATCTCATGATTAGTTCACACGGTGTTATTGGATTTCTTCTCTTGTAAGTGAATGTGGTATGCAGGATGGTTTTTTTTTTTTCCTTCTAACTACAAACACTAAATAAATAAAAATGAAGTTAACTTCACTTTGAAACTTTCAAATTGCTATTTTGAATAAACTTTGGAAAAGATCCTCAAAACAAGACTGAATAGATGAGTATGCTGAGTTTTAAATGTGAATTATTACTAATGAAGAATTTTGTGATTTTATGTTAGAAAAAGAATTGACAATTACTAGTCTCTCCTTAAACATCCTGTTGGGTCATCCGTATCTCCAAGATGGATCCACTTTGATTAGAGTGAGTAGATGCTCTCACATATTCCATTAGTAGTTATTTCCATTTTGTCTTTGAATATATTAGTCACCTCACCTAATATTTCTTATCTAACTCTCCAAACCCTATACCACTTTCAAGAAAAAGTCTCTGCCATGGGAACATTTCTGACCACTCAAGGACACCATAGCCTCTGATTTTTCACTATTTTCCTCCTAGTCAGCAAAACACTTATTAATTTTTCTCTGATTATTTCATTGTACTGCTTGTAAATTCGATACTTCACTCATTGTCAGTTTTATGTGTCTGTATATATATATATATATATATATATATATTCCTAAAACCAGAACCTTACTAGACACAATCAATACCAATTGATCACTTGCTATGTGTCTGACATGCACTAACTCCTTTAATCCTAACAACAATCCAAAAAGATAAGTACTGCCAGTTTCCCTATTTGAAATAAGAAGAATCTTAGCTTTGGAGAAGTTAAATAATTTTCCAGAGGATAGCTGTTCTATGCTGAGTCCAGATAATATAACAAAATACTATGTTAGGGTAGATGTTCAAAGGCAGCCATGAATGTGGATTGAAGGAAGGAGATAAGTGGTTTTAGAGGGCTTCTGATTTACCCAGAGGAAGGGAGCTTCAAGGAACTGATCTATCCCAGTCCTCTGCAACCCACTCACATAGGCTGGTCAAATTGAAATCTCTTAGATCACACACACATGCACACACATATACACACAGAGGCAAAGCCTACATACTGGATAAAATACACAAAGAAGAATATTTTATCAATACCTCACGCCTATTCAGGGCCTGAAGGCAAGAAGAAATCTGTGTGTTTCTACTTGAGCTTTCTGCTTTAGGCTGTAGGCAGACAAGAATACATCCTTCTCTCTGTCTCTCCGTTAGAAGATATGTCTTTTTTTTTTTTTTTTTTACCATTTCATGTTTCCAAAGTTTGTCGGTGAATTTACTTATTGTTAGCTTATTTACCCTAAAATCTGCTAAATGTGGAAGCTCATATTGGTGCTGACAGAGGCCGTTTAAAAAAAAAATACAACATCATGTCTTCCTGAGAAGTACAAGAGTCATATTTTTGCTTTTGCTATCTTAGCGCTTGTAATTAAAAATAGCCACACCTGCTCTTTCCATACATGTCCTGAGGATAAATTGTCACACAGAAATCTACAAAAAACTCCTAGATTAAGTTATAAATACAAGGACTGTGATGACTACCTGGTAATAAATGTGAGCTTATTACTTAAATTCTTCACTCTTTTCTGAGATTTTATACTACACTGGAGAAGGTGATGACAGAAAACCCCCCCAAAAATGGTAGCCATAAAATTATAAGGACCCTAAATCTATTCTGGAAACAGCCCTGGGGATTGCTACATTCTAAATTCTTTACTAAGCCGTCAGTGGTAGAAATGGTTGTTGGATGCTAAATGAGCTCAATTTTTCTCTTAGAATTTTTGAAAGATGAAGAGGATGGATACTTTTCTAGGATAATTATGTTTCCTTCCCACAATGAAGGAACAGAAGAGTTTAGAAAATGTCTCCATTCCCCTCCAGCGATTCAGCACCCTGCGGGTTACACAGGGTTCTCTTCTGTCAGTATCACTCCAATAACACCAGGTGTTGTCTACAAAGCCTACAGTGAAGGGATGAACTTGAGAAAGTCCACCCGTGCTTCATAGTACTGAGCAGTTTCAATCATCACACCCTGTTTTATTCAAGATTCTCCATAGAAACATAACCGATAAGATAGGCAGAGGGAGATTTATTTTATGGATTTGGCTCACACCATGTGGGAACTGGCAAGTACAAAATCCATAGAGCAGCCTGACAAACAGGAAATTCATGTTAGAGTTGATTTTTCAGTCTTAAGATTGAAATCTGTAGGCAAGAAACTCAGGCAGGGTCTCTATGTTGTGGTGTTGAGGCAGAATTGCTTCTTACTCCAGAAACCTTAGTCTTTTCCCATAAGGCCTTCAACTGATTGAATGAGACACGCACCTGCACCCACCCCCAAACACACTGTGAAGCATAATCTTTACCCAAAGTGTACTGATTTAATTGTATAAAAAAATCTTCATAGTAACATTTAGACTCATATTTGACCAAGCCACTGGGCGCCACAGTCTAGCCAAGTTGACACAGAAAATTAAGTATCATATATGCATTGTATGTAGATTAGAATGATATAGAGAGATGAGTGTATAAAATGGGAATATAAATTGTTTAGAAGCTGAGCTTTAGAATTTTTTCCCTTGAATTTTTAAGGTTGTCTTTAATCAAGATAGCAGCACACACCCAAACACCATGCTGTAACAGATAAAATGAAAATGAATGGATTAGTAAATACCGTACTCCTGCATTTGAGTCACCAGAGCTGGAAATAAAATATAAAATGGGAGGATTGTTCTCAATGTCCCTTTCTTTTAGAAAGTATTTAATCAAATCAAAATAATTTAGTCTTACAAATTTACCTATTAATTAGTCCAATAATATTTATTGACCAGCTTCTATATGCCAGGCACTACTTTAATATCTGGGGATATAGAAAGGGCAAAACAACAAAAAAATCTGTTCTCGTAGAATTTACATCTAGTGGAGGTTGACTGGTGACCAAGAAGTAAATGTGGCACATGGTTGTAAGAGATTAGAAAGTGATGTGGGGAGGGTACAATTTTAGAAAGGTCATTACGTGAGGTGTCCCTGCAGAAGTAATTTTTGAACCAAGACCCAAATGAAGAATGGAAGTTTTGACTGGGCACGATGGCTCACGCTTGTAATCCTAGCACTCTAGGAGGCTGAGATGGGAGGATGGCTTGAGGTCAGGAGTTCGAGACCAACCCAAGCAAGAGGGAGATCCTATCGCAACTAAAAATAGAATAAATTAGCCAGGCTTGGTGGTGCAATTATTGTACAACCCTTCTTGAAATACTAAGCAGTGAATTTAGGCAGTTTGAAGTGTGAATCTTGCCTATCACTTAGTGCCTGTGTAGCTATCACGCTAATTATACATCCCTAAAATGGGCATAATAGCACCTGGTGCTATTCTCAAAGTTGCTGTGTGAATTGAATGAAGTATGACGTGTTAATGTCTAGCACAGCTTGGAACACCTAGTACACTTTCATCAATGCCATTTCTATTAACTAAGCCCATTTTCACACCCACTCTGTCATAGCTCTATGGTCCCCTATGCTTTCTGTTTCCCCTTCACTTTCAAAAACTTCTGAGTCATATAAAAGACTATATTTCAGTGATCACTACCCTGAGATTGTTCTATGATAATCTTACTCCTTTTGCTTGCATGATTTTTCAGGCTTCTATCTATTTATGTATCTACATACCTATGTTTCTATCCATTTAATTCTTTTGTAATATAGTGGAGAATAAATCATAAATTTGAAAAGAAGCAAACAAATGCACTACTGATAATGTCATATATATTTTTTCAGGCCTTGGTAGAATTGGCTTTCACTGTGAGATGGGTAAAGTCTAGCATTTCCCTTCTACAATTTGTATATTACAAGTTACAAGTGAACCTGTGGGTAGGCAGTGTACACTTAGGAGGGCACAAATTATGGTGACAAACACAATAATAATGATAAACCAGAACTCTAGAACAGATGTTTGCCTCTTCTTATGAAAGCATGTGAAACAATCAGAGCTTAAGAGGAACAGTGTTCTAATATGGCCAAATGCAAGTATTTCTGTACATATAAAACTTATACTGGTATGAGGGACTAACACTGAATGCCAATTTTAACAATGAAATAATAATAGCAATAATGGAATGATTACTTCATTTTGAGCATTCATCATTTGCTGGACATTCTACTGAACCTGTGTGTCAGACTACTTATTTCTCGTAAGAATCTTGCAAAAGTAGAAGCGATTTCTATCTCTATTTTATGTCAGAAGTAAACTTTAAAAAGTTAGGGAAGTAATCTAAGGTTACACAGCTCATGAGTGATGGGGCTGTGGTTGGAACTCAGGTCTGTCTCTAAACTTCCATGCCTCCTCAGTGACCATTTAGACTAGGAATGAATACTGTGAAACATTTTAATTCATTTCCTAGGTTTGTATATAGACTGCAGGAGATTGGGATCCCAAACCTTGTAAAGAGGAGCTTCGAAGCTCTACTTAAACATTTTTTGTTAGACAAACATCCTCACATATGGGCTTTTCTCACCCGGGAAAGGCAAGCTAAAAAGGGCAGCCCAAACCATCCAGAGGATAATTACCATTGTTAGAATTGTCATTGACATGGAGGTTTAGTTACAAAGAAGCAACATAAAATTTAGAAGATAAAAGTAGATACAGATAGAAAAAAATAAAAATGATTAAAATCAGAAAACATAGTTTATAAAAACAGAGTAAAGCCCTTTTTCTTTCTTCCAGGTTTTCTACCCTGACCTACAAAATATAGCTTGTGTCGGAAAATGTTTTTATCTCAGTCATTTTGCTTTCAGGGCTAGGTATGTCGTATTAGATCTCATCCCTATCCTAAATTGTTTCTTTTTCAACCAACATCAGCTTTCAATGAGTAAAAAATAGCAGAGTGCCTGTGTGAGAACACAAAAAACCAGGAGATAAAGTTCTAAGATTTTTTTTTCCCTCTATAAAGAGGCTTATACAATGATTGGAGCAGACATGAGGAAATTAGACCAAATGGTAGTGTTAAATCCATTAGCCAACCCGCATTCTCCAGTGAAAAATGACATAACTTTTAACAGTTTGGGTGAAAAAATTAAATATGTGGCTAGGATCTTTAATTCCTTTGTGGGTTACTCCCCTAGTAAGTATTTGCTAAAGTTTCACCATATGTACTTCTTTGGCTCACACTTCGGGTCACGTGTAAAATTTATTTAACAGACATATTCTCAAAACAAGTTAAGCCATGAGAGGTCTTTTTCCATTTCCTTGGTAGGTTTTTATTTCTTGTTATTTGTTCAGGGGCTGAGGGTATCTGTGAATGTGTGCGTGCACATCTGTGTAAATTACTTTTGTTGTAGGTTTTGGGATTACCTCTAAAACATAATTATTTAGCCCTTTTTTTTCCTTTGGATTGAAATGCTTTCTTCGAGTTAAAAGAAACACAATATATTAAAATCCAAGGAAAGCATGAGGAAAGGACAAAGGAGCACACTTCATTTTATTGCACTTTATAGATGCTGCGTTTTTTACGAATGGGTTTGTGGCAACCCTGCATCAAGCAGGTTTACCAGTGCCATCCTTCCAACAGTGTGCGCTCACTTGGTGTCTTCGTGTCACATTTTCATCTTTCTCACTATATTTCAAACATTTCCATCATTATTATATCTGTTAGGGTGATCTGTGATAAGTGATCTTTGATGTTACTACTGTAATTGTTTTGGGGCACCACGAACAGTGCCCATGTAACAAGGGGAACTTAATCTGTAAATGCCGTGTGTTTTCTGACTGCTCCAGCAACTGGCAGTTCCCCGGTCTCGTTCCCCCTCCATGGGCCTTCCTATTCCCTGTGACACAATAATATTGAAATTAGGCCAATTAATAACCCAACAGTGGCCTTTAAATATACAAGGAAAGGGAAAAAAGACTCTCATGTCACTCACTTTAAATCAAAAGCTAAAAATAATTAAGCTTAGTGAGGAAGTTGGAAGCCAAGATAGGCCAAAAGCTAGGTCTCTTGTGCCAAACAGTTAGCCAAGTTGTGAATGCAAAGGAAAAGTTCTTGAAGGAAATTTAAAAAGTGCTACTCCAGTGAACACATGAATGATAAGGTGAACCGGCCTTATTGCTGATATGGAGAAAGTTTTAGTGGTTTGCATAGAAGATCAAACCAGCTGCAACATTCCTTAAGCCAAAGCCAGGTCCTAACTCTCTTCAATTCTGTGAAGGCTGAGAGAGGTGAGGAAGCTTCAGAAGAAAAGCTGGAATCTAGCAGAGGTCATCGGTTCATGAGGTTTAAGGAAATAAACCAAGTGCATGACATAAAAATGCAAGGTGAAGCAGCAAATGCTGATGTAGAAACTGCAGCAAGTTAACCAGAAGATCTAGCTAAGACCATTGTTGAACGTGGCTACACTAAACAACAAATTTACAAATAACCTTTGTAATTTAATTTCAGCATTTGAAAAATATTGTATGTGAATCAGCATAAGGAAGAGGGATAGATTTTATCAATAAATGTAGATGAAACAGGCTTTTATTAGAAGATGCTATCTAGGACTTTCATAGCTAGAGAGGAGAAGTCAATGCTTGGCTTCAAAACTTCAAAGGACAGGCTGACTTTCTTCTTGGGGGCTAATTCAGCTGACTTTATGAGCTTTAAATTGAAGCCACTGCTCATTTGCCATTCTGAAAATCCTAGGACCCTGAAGAATCATGCTATATCTACTCTGCCTGTGCTCTGTAAATGGAATAATAAAACCTGGATGATGGCACATCTGTTTACAGCATGGTTTACTAAATGTTTTAAGCCCATTGTTGACACTACTGCTCAGAAAAAAACAGATTCCTTTCAAAATATTACTGCTCATTGACAATGCACCTGGCCACTCAAGTGCTGTGATAGAGATGTACAAGGAATGTTGTTTTCAGGCCTGCTAACACAATTTCCATTCTGCAGCCCACAGATCAAGGGGAAATTTCAAATTTTAAGTCTTATTATTTAAGAAATACATTTCCTAAGGCTATAGCTGCTGTAGATAATGATTTCTCTGATGGATCTGAGGAAAGTAAATTGAAACACTCTGGAAAGGAGTCACCATGCTAGATGCCATTAAAAACATTCATAATTCATGGGAGCAGGTCCAAATATCAACATTAAATATTAACAGGAGTTTGAAGAAGTTAATTCCAACTCTCATGAATGACTTGGAGGGGTTCAAAACTTCAGTGGAGGAAGGAACTGCAGATGCAGTGGAAATTGCAAGAGAACTAGAATTGGAAGTGGAGCCTGAAGATGTGGCTGCACTGTTGCTATCTCATGATGAAACTTGAACAGATGAGGAGTTGCTTCTTATGGATGAGCAAAGAAAATGTTTTCTTAAGATGGAATGTAATCCTGGTGAACATGCTGTCAGTATTTTCAAATGACAGCAAAGGTTTTAGAATATTACATGAACTTTGATAAAGCTGTGGCAGGGTTTAGAGAATTGACTCCAATTTTAAAAGAAGTCCTACTGTGGGTACAGTACTATCAAACAGCATTGCACTCCTTTCTGTGAAAGAAAGAGTCAATTAATGCAGCAAATTTTACTGTTATCTTATTTTAAGAAATTGCCACAGCCACCCCAACCTTTAGCAACCACCACCTCGATGAGTCAGCAGCTGTCAACATTGAGGCAAGACCCTGCGCCAGCAAAAAGGTTACAACTCAGTGAAGGCTCAGATGATTGTTAGCATTTTTTAGCAATAAGGTATTTTTTAATTAAAGTATGTACATTGCTTTTCTAAGACATAATGCTATTGCATACTTAATAGACTACAGTATATTGTAAGTATAACTTTTATATGCAGTGGGAAACAAAAAAAAATCGTGTGACTTGCTTTATTGCAAGAGTCACTTTATTAGGGTGGTCTGGAAGCAAACCCACCATCTCTCTTAGGTATGACTGTATTTCTTGTGTTATCCAAATTAAATTGGACTTTAAATTTGACCTCTGGTGGAGGAATGTTTGGCAAATTAATATCATTCACAAAAAGTCATGCAGGGCCAAAAATTAGATGTCATTTTTTTTTCAGAAGGTAAAACCCTCCACCAGGATGCTCACAACAAATCATTAGCCTTGGAAATGCTAAGAAGCTGCTTAAAAGTAAAGTGGGGAAACCCTATGGGTTGACATGTGCATTGGATCCTGTTTCTGAGGACACAGGCAGACCTGAGGGAGGACAGAATAGGTGACTCCTCATAGGATGCAGTATAGGGGCCAGCGAACGTCCTCACCTGCCTTTCTTGCACACCTGGCCGTGTTGTCCAACCACTCATTATGAAAGGGAGATTCCTCAGTAGCCAACATCCAAGATGGGTTGGTTTGGTAGCCAGCTGAGAGCAAGCCCCTTCCAGAATATGACCCTGGGAGTTCTGGGTCATCCAAAGGGCACACTGAGCAAAGACTGAGGCTTGAAGGAAAGCATATTTTGGGATGCTCGGTAACGAGAATAGGGAAAGGCCTTGGGTCTAATGTTCAGTGTGGATATTTTGTACAATCCATAACTGGCACGGAGAGGTGAGGGCTGCTCTTCATATCACTAGGAAGAAATCTCACACTTAACATTGAAGAGAGATTATGGCAGGGCCAATGTTTTGGTGTTCTGTTTAAAGTCCCTGTAGTTTAATTTCAGCATCTGAACAGCATTTGATGCCAATCAGCATATGGAAGAGGGACAGGGGACAAACAGACAGGGTGAGTAACGTCACTACATTAGTGTACATGCCCAGAACAATCATGCTCATTTATTAGAAATGAAAACACGATTTTATGTGATAGAAATCGAGTTTATAAAGATTTAAACAACAGAAGTGAATTTATTGGCTCTTGAACTCGGGAATTCCAAGGAGATGCTGCTGATTTTAGGCCTGTGTTAATGTAAATATTCAAATAAGGTCATCAGGCTTGATGTATTCATCTCTTTCTTTCTTTTCTTTTGATCTGGTTCCCTTTACAGCTGCACAAATGGCCATCCACACCTCAAATTTGTAGCATCGCTATGACTTCAAAGCACAAAGGGAAATTTTCTCTGTTCATGTGACCCTATCATCCTCCTCTAGGGACTTATATTGACCTTTCTTGTTTGGCTCTAATCTACCTTCAAGTTTTTGTCTCCACAATTATGCTGTGCAAGTACAGAAAAGGCCTCAGCTTATTTTGTTGCTCAGAAAAATGTGCTAGGAGACATTGCCGAAAATAATTTTTTGGCAAATGTTCAGGTCTTTACTTTAATCACAGTGACGAAAATGGCTGCATGCTGATAACTGTCATTTTGTCAGTTTCACCTGATATGACAAGTTATTAATATTACCGATAGACGTGCACTCTGAGGAGTTGCGTGCCTGTTACTATGGATAAGCACCTTCTCTGTTAATCTCCAAGGGTACCCACTATTAAAACAATAATTTTTATTTAAAAATCAAGAAGTTTTAGAGTAAAAATGGTGAAAAGGAGCACAACTGGTATTATTTTCTTCCTGCTAATTATAAAAAAATGTGAATTTTACAAATTTTTGAAGATTCGAGCACATTTACTCTTCTTTCTGACCCCCAAACTCGACAGAAAAATAAAAAAGAGTGAGCAAGGAAAAGAGGTCGTAAAAAATTGGTCCAAAGGGGAAAAAAAGAATGTTCAACTAAAATGTTTGTCAGCACAAGAACACATTGAAAAAATGGAGATAAATCAATAACGAAGCAGCTAAATCTGCACAAATACGATCATAAAAATATTTACTGTCAGACTTTTAAAAATAGAATTTCTCGGATGAATTTCATCATTTGAGCATGGATTAAATTTTTAATAATAACAATATTGAGGGCAAGGCAAAACATTTAAAATTTGGCATTAGAGTTTATTGAGAAAAAGAAGTATTAAAGAAATCTGAAATTTAAACACTGTGTCAATCAATAGGGGGAAAAGTAGGATTTAACTCGCACAGAAGCTTACAAACACATACACACTTCAGGGACAAATCCATTATGTAAAGGGGACACCCTGTCTGTGACGTGCTTGCTCTGGAACAGGGCGGCAGAGGTTTGCCATACATCTGATACAACACAGCCCTTGTGGACTGGGATATTCTACCATTCATCTCAGCTCCACAGAACACCATTGAATATACATCAATGAGCACTTCGGAAGAGTTATGTGTCACTAGAATTGTGTTTTATTTATAGTAATAGACTCCATTTGGCCTGTGTTCTAGTTTTTACAAAGCCACAGTAGAAGGATCTTGATATGTGTGGTCACCATAGCCCATAATGCACCTAATTATGGTGTATATTGCAGTGGTAAGTTGCTTTTAACTTCACCTATGGCCTTTTCTGATGTAGAAAGAAAGTTAACAGTACATCTAGACTTTGAAACAACTGAACAGAAATGCCAGGTGACTTATTCATGGTGGTACAAGGATGGACTCCATTGGGATATCTTAAAATTTATTCTATCTTTGCAGAGGTGCAAGAGGGAAATTAACCATGAAAGCATCAGTCAGTCAATCAATATCTGTAAAGGACTTACTGTGCTCACAGCATTATGGTAACCATGAAACAAGGAAAACGTGAAGTATGACACCCTTAGGTATGTTAAATTTCTAATACTGTCTTGCAAATGCAGTAGAAATTCACCAAAGGCACTGTCCTTCATGTGCTTCCGGAGAAGAAAAAATTTAAGCTGGACCTTGAAGGACTGGTTAAATTCAGAGATACAGGATCCATGGGTTTTATAGAAAGAAGGCAAAATATACAAAGATGAAGTGGGAAAAATAGGCATGTGTGTGCAGGAAAAAGGTGTAGGATGAAGAGGAAAAGATTGAACTGTTTTATTAGGTAAAACTAGGTAGGAAAGGATTAGATTTAGGGAGGCTTTCAAATTTACTCAAAGAGTTTGGACTTTAGATTTAATATAATAAATGAAATAAAAAGCATTTAAGATTTTGAGTAGGGGAATGATATATTTTTTTTAACAGCAGCAAGTTAATGTTTGTATTAAGAAAAGACATAAATAATTTTGGCAAGGAGAGAAATATGCGGTATATGTCTACTCTCACCACTTCTATTCAACATGATATTGGAGATTCTAGCCAGGGCAATTAGGCAAGAAAAAGAAATAAATATAACAATGAACCATCTCTAAAAAAAGATTGCATATCAAAATTTCTATGCTGTAGCCAAGTTGATACTCAGAAGTAAAATCATCTTTGTTATTTGATTAAATTAACCAAAGAATAAACAAAATAGCTAAGTGTTCAATTTAATAATTTACAAAAAGAACCAACAAAATACCT
Organism: Lepilemur ruficaudatus; assembly: GCA_963574885.1. Taxonomy (NCBI): domain Eukaryota; kingdom Metazoa; phylum Chordata; class Mammalia; order Primates; family Lepilemuridae; genus Lepilemur; species Lepilemur ruficaudatus. The sequence goes on along the minus strand of CAUYRT010080055.1, from coordinate 15,282 downwards.
ACAGAAAGAAAAAGAAAAAATAATAAATAAATCAAAAATGGGAAAACATTGTAATCAATAAATAAACTTAAGAGCACTTTCTTTAAAACAAACAAACAAACAAACAAACAAACAAACAAAACTTCAGGTAAATCCAAACAGGAAAAATGAAGAGGTAAAGAACTCTAAAATTCAAAATTAGAAATGATAAAGCATGTGACAACAAAATCATATTTAAACAATCAAAATGGGCAATGGTATATGTCTACTTTTGTAGCAAAGTAAATGTATTAGGAAAAAAAGAGAAGGTCTAAATCTAGACTGTGGTGGTGCATCTATGAGCTATTGGGGATTTGGGTCAGATGACAAATTTAGACATTAAATCAGAACCTCCACTTTTAAGCAGTGTAACTTAGTACCAACACCTATTGAAGAGCATTTTTAGGTAAATTTATGAAGCAAAATGTATTTAAAAATCTTCTGTAGATTAAATTTAACACCGAAACCAGAGCTGTGATTTAAAAGAAAAAAGAATTCTTCCCATGAATGTGTTTGCAATATTTGAAGGAAAGATGTGCCTATTTTTTTTTTCAGATTCATCTGCATTAAGCCAAAGAGCTTATTGATTCTACTTGTACTGAGAGTACTGAGAGTTTAGTCAGATGTTAAATCAAAACAAGAACTGAGATTTAGATCATTCATTTGTATCTTAGTTCATTTCCTAAATAATTAACCAGAAACTTGTTTCTAGGTGCAAACAACTGGTTTGTGGGATCCACTTTATTTTTATTTTTTCAACCACAAATTACTGCACTTCCAGTGTACATTCTATTTACCTCTCTAGAAAACTGAATGATTTAATGCATCTTTTCAATGTTATTTATTTCCCATGAGTTTTTTGGTGCACAGAATTCACTGCCTTCTGAGATGGGAAACAACTTGATATTTCAATGTTTTAACTTTCTGGCTAGTTAAATTTTAGCTGTATGCCACATGTGAGCAAAGGAGCAACCAGGAATTGTAGAGGACTTAAAAAAACTTAATGTCTGTGGGAGTAAAGAGGTAATCAACTTAGTGGTGAATCCAGGGACATACTACAGTTCTATCATTCTTTTCATTCTTCTAGTTGCAAGCACATTGCAAAAAAAATTCTTACAACAGATAACACCAACTAAGTCTTTCAGGATTTCAGCACCGTTGGCGTGCTGCAGATTCAGTGTTGCCTGATTGTATATGTACAACCAAATAGAAATAGATGACCAAAAATATCTCTTTTTGGTTGTTTTTGGGAGATGTTTACATTAATCCTCCCAAATGGTTATTACCTTGAATCTTCTGGATAGTGGAAATATCATCAGATAATGCAATAATGAGTGTTTATAAAGAAATGGTCTCAAGGACTCTATCGATTTGCATAAAATGCTTTAGCAAATTTTTAATACTGATGTTCCTTTGGGGTATTTGAGTCTTAATGAACACTAGGAAACTCTAAGGTGTCCAAATTAAATTCATAAATAGAATGTTTTCGTGTAGATTTCCAGTTCTAGTGATTGTTGGCATGGTGATTTGTGACACTCCAACATATAGCTATTAGAATAACCAATTTAGCAAAAAGCAAAAGAAAAAAACGCAAAAACAAAACTAAACAAAACTCAGACATATGTAATTTTCTCTACAACATGGACTCAATCTCGCTCTCCTCCACTGTTGGAACTCAGTGATATCCACTGGTCAGGGTGACCTACTAGAAGAACCTCGACCTGGGCCTGAGCATTCACTACTTAGGCTTTTGCTCTCAGCATTTGTCCTACCAAGAATATCTTGGGCCCATTTCAGCCTCTCAAATTCTATTCACCTTTTAATACTCAATTAAAATGCAACCCTTCTTGGAAAGATTTTCTTCTGCTCCCGTTAGAATACGTTGTTCATCTGGTTTGTCTTGAATTTATTTTGGAGTATGTCTTATGCTTGCTATTAAATTATTAACGATGAGAGCAGAGGGAAGATAGTGTACCTTATTCTTTTCAAAAAAAAATCTCTCGTATTTATGATACCAAAGAATAGTCCCTTGAAAATACAGGTGTTAACTATCTGCTAGCTGACTGTCAATTATAAATTGTTAACGAGAACATGAGCAACTCTGAACTGCTACTTAACTTGTCTGTATTCATGTTATTTTCTGTGCTTTAGAACAAACTAGAAAGGAAGCATCTGCCAAATACAGAATTTGTTATAAGCTTTGAAAAGACCAAGGCTAGGGCCCCCTGTGTTCCTCACCCATAGCATGCTAGCTAGTAAGAGGAAGTACTTAAGGGTCAAATCACCCTGTTCCTCTGGGCCAGCTTCACCTCTGTGCTAACTATAATTACTTAACCGGTCTAAAATCAATTTTTTGAATATGTAAAATGGGCATTGAAAGGGAACCTATTTCCAAGACTGTTCTGAAGATGAAATGCAGAATGCTGGCTTTCCGCAGTGCCGACACATACTAAATGCTCCACAAGAATTAGTTGCTTCTGGGGCTTTTGGGAGAGAGCTGAATGTTCAAATTCTTTCCTTCCTTACCCATATTTTTCATCCTTGCCCTTTTCTAAATTTCAGATGCATTATCCCTTGGAATCTCAGCAAGCAATGTGTTTTCAAACTCAACCCTTTTCTACTATGGGAGCCTATGAAGAGAGAGACATCTTGTTAAATTTCTTTTATTGCAATGATAGCAAATACATATCCCCTTTCTTATTTCTCTCTATAGACTTTTTCACCCCAGATCTAAAGACACGGGGAAGTGATGACTGTTTGAAGGAATGGCAGATTAGGAAAACAAGGAGATGGGGTTGGATGATATCTTGGAAACTTACATTGATTCAAGACTAGTTGACCTTAGTCTAAATCTAATATTTTTCTTCTCCAATGCTTACATATTTTTCTGCTTAATAATGACCAATGCAGAAAGGCTGAGAGAACTTTGAAGTTCAATTGATAAATTATCTCCAGACCTTGTAAAATATCATCCTCCAGCTGGCTTACTGTGTACTCAAATTCAATTTGGGACATAAGAAAATTGTAGCCATGTGTCGACTCCAGGGCCATGTGTCTGTGTGTGTGTATACATGCACACATGGGGGTGCAATGCATGTATGATTGTTGGTAGTATGTGGTGTGTATGTGATTAGAAATACTGCCAGTTGAAAAAGCTGAGACTAAATAATGAATGCTCAACAGGAGGTTTCCCTGATCCAGGAACTTATCTGACTTGAAGCTGTTAATTTTCTCTGGTATGTTCCAGCACACTGCCAGGGACATATAGGATTTCTCCCTAGTGAATGCTATTATACTATTCCTTATTCTGCTGTAAGGAGCAGAAGCAATGACCACAAGATCTTTGAAAATAATTATTCCTTCATATCAGAAAACAACCTGAATTTTTCTGCATACATATAGGTTTTTCCTTCATCTCAGTGTCCTTCTTTCAAAGTCCTCAGTGGTTTCAGCAAGTGGTCTGGCCAGTCCTCTGGCTAGCACCCTCAGGCATGTTGTTGGAGTGTTTTTATTATTACGATCTTTTTAATGTGTTCTCCCTTATTTATATATTTCATATACAATGAAATTACTGTCTATAATTCATGGCAAAATCCACAGTTTGTGTTTCACCTTTCAGATAAAACAATTTCTTTTCCTCCCCTTTCCCAAATTCACTTTTCTGGAAATTGAAATTTACTTCTTTGCTAAACTGCAAGGCGTGCCAAACCCCAAATAGCTCAGGGATCATAATTCAGAAGCCGCTGGTTCAGTGTCTTGTATGCAAGGTCTGTAGAAGTAACTATGGGCCCTGGGATACGTTTCTCCGAGCAGCTAGCAAACCCAGCAGGAAGATACTGAACTTGCCTGAAAGAACTTTCCAGAAAAACTGGGGTAAATGCTCCATATTTTAAACCATATGGTCACACAGACTGTCTCTCTTTCACGTAGGCCAACCCTCCTTTTGCGAGTAGATAAGTGATTCCTTGGGAAATAACACTTGTTTTCCACCTTTCCTTACGATTTAAGAGGACTGGACCGGGATTTAAAAGATTTAAATTCTAGTCCCTGCTGAAAAGTTAACTAACTGTGACCTTGGGAAAGTTACACACTCCCTTAGCCTGTTTCCTCATTTGTAATTTGAGGGGGTTGGAAGGAATGATCTCCATGGCTTTGTCCAGCTTTACAATCCTGTGATTTTACTCTGTGACTTTTTCCTGCGCTATTTCCTTCCCAGCAAAAAAAAAAAAAAATTCATAAGGTGCTTTTATTTGTTTTGCTTTGTTTTTGAGTATGTGTGTGTTCTTCATTCTTTTAAAAAAATTCTCCATCTATAAAAACAAGAGGGGTTCCCCCTGTGGTCTGTAAAAAGGTTTCACGTTGAGTGCTATGTACAACAGTGCATTTTCTATTTTAATCCTCTAAAAAAATCTGTTAATACAAAACAAGAGTGCATTATTTATTACGAAGACTCTCCCCGACTCACTGCATTTTGAGTGGGCTGCCCTCTGTCTACACAATTTTCAATTGCTAGAAGAATTGGAGCTTCAACGTAGCCTGAAAACCCGGGTCTGGTGTTATAATAGCATTTTGTGACCTCTTCATATCTCACCGGGTGGTGTCTGGATTTGGAGCGAGACGAAGCCATGATGAATAACTGTACGCCCCACTCTATGCTAATTGTCCCTCCTCTCAATAACTTCTCCCTGTGGGATAAAATTAGCTCTTTCATTTTAAATATATAAATGTGACCGTTCCTACAAGTCAATTTGTAATGAGTAAATGACTGATGAGAAATTAATGAAAAGCCAAGCATCTTGGTGGGGAGAAGAGCAGAAAGGAAAGTAAGACTAAAGGAAAATGGGTAATTCAAGGGCTTAAAGGTAAAATATGTACATAAAAGAGGAGCTGGCAAATGATGGGGTATGAGATAAGAGGGAAGCAGAAATCAGGGTTGCATAAGGGGTTTTGAACGTGGATAATTGGGTGGAGGGACTGTCGTTACAAAGGACATAAGCTGTATTGGAAAGAGTCCGGATCAGGATATGGGGCATCTGAGGACTCTGGAGAATACCCCAAGGGAGATGTTTGGTAAACAATTAAACAGGAGGAATTAGAAGTCTCTGACTCCATCTGATACACTTTAGTCCATGGGAATCCAAAAATAATTTAAAAATTAGAAAAGGTATTAATTTGAGATTAAGATGTAAATAGTTTTTATCTTACAATCATAGAGAGCTTCTTCTGCACTATTACATTGTAGGCATTCAAAGATGGGACTGGTTTGAAAAGATTCAAATTTGACATCTTGTTTTTCTTTATGAATGTGTTTCTCTTTGCTCCTCTTGCAAAACTATCTTTTACTGAGAGAATGTTTTTCTTTCAGCATCTTTTTTTTTAATTTCAGCATATTACAGGTGTACAAATGTTTAGATTATGTATATTGCCTTTGCCCCACCCAAGTCAGAGCTTCAAGCATGTCCATCCCCAGATCCAGCTTGGGAACCCGGTGAATGACTTGAAACCAGCGCTCTTTTCTTTTTTTTTTTTTTTGTTAGTCCATATTTTTCCCCTTCCTTCTCCATTCCTCATTCGTGATGTTTCTTTATGGAACAAAACTGAAAAAAAAAATTCTTCTTTCTTCTCCTTTTTCATCCAGCTAAAAGTTACTTAGTTTTAACTATGTCCCAGACACAGTACTAGGAATTTTCATTAATTATCTGTTAAACTTCATAGCAACTGTACAAAGTAAATCCTTTCCCTTGTTACATTTTACAGATGAAGAAACTGAGGCTTGGAGAGGTTAAAGAATTTGGCTAAGGTCACACAACAAGTAAGCAATGAAAACCAAGGTAGACTTTTCTCAGAATCAGTCTTATACAACTATTCTTTGTTATAGTGAATAGAATTATGATACCTAATTTTGTTAAAAATGAGTTATTTTCTCTACCAAATGACGAGGGAATAATGCATGTGGTTAGGTCCCCAAAGGAAATGGAAAAATAATACAGAAAGGAAAAATGGTGAAATTTGAGGAGATTCTGAGAAAGCAATTTGAATCTATCTTAGTTCAATCTAGTTACCAAGGAAATCTAAATCAAGTACTCTTAGGAGTTGCTTCACTATGTTAACCTGCAGGCATTTGTGCTCTGTGGCCTGATGTTATGCTATAAACATTCCTCATCTCAAGGGTTCTTACATGCCCTGTGTGCACCTCTCCTGTGGTTAGGCTTGGGTACAAACACGGCCTGCAGCAGACACACATAAAACACCATGCAGGTGAAGACCATGTGCTTGCACAAAACACACAACCCTCTCACGTTACCAAAGCTGGCTGAGCAAGGCTCATGTTCATGTGGACTTACACTGCGCTGGATTTCTCTAGCATCTTACTGAGCTGCATCAGAGCACAATACAGCATCTTGTTCAAGACCATGAATTAAACACTCCATCACTGGATCTTTACTGTGTCAGCCACAAGCAACTCAAGTTAAATATATTTAAGGATCTCATATTGGATTTTTGCTGGCAAGCTGACATCCTAGATGGGTAAGTGCTATATTAAAAATAAAATTCTTATATTGTTGTATGGAATTTGCAGGAAGAACTTCTGACTGGAAGGAACCTCATGTTGACGTTACAATCTAAGGTCAAGGTTAAGTTGAAAATATATATTCTGTGGGTGACTTTATTAAAGTAAGGAAAAAATGGAGTTACTGTATTTTTGAGTCGTATTACACTAAGACTGATGAAGGTCTTAAGCATTGGGATGTTTCTCTACACATCCAAATCCTCGTGTTATTGCAAATAGAGAATGGAATACTTAAACTTGAGGAATTAAGATAGAGAAAAGTTGTCTCTTCTGTGTACTTCAAATACCAGGCAAATTGTGCTCAATGCTCAATGTCAGTGGGGACAAACTGAAATGGAGCTAACCCTCTGTCATCAAAAGCTCATATTATAAGTAGAAAAATGTTCATTTGGGTTCAATCTGGCCACAGCTTACAAAAATAGGGTGGCTTTGGTGTTTGTCTATGGATCCAATAATCTAAATATTGTAGCATAAAATGTTGAAACCTGATTTTCCTTTTCAGTATTCTGGTTTCTACTTATAAGTAAATAATTAAGATGACAGGATTCAGCAGATGAAGGAAGCTTTATAAATTAAAAAAGGCATAACAAAATTGATGCTGTGGTCTTAAATATTAGAGTTGGATGCCTACCATAAATTGCCATAAATATTTCAATATGGAAAATTTTAAACCTACGAAGGAAAGAGTACAATGAATCCCAATGTTCTCACCAACATCCAGCTTAAACCATTATTAATTCAGAGATATCAGAGAGATCCTCATTTCACTTACACTCCTATCTATTCTCCCCAGCCCCATAACACTGTGTTAAAAATTTTTCCCAGATATCTTATAACTTTATCTGTAAATATTGTAATAAGTATCTCTAAAAGATACAAAATTCTAAAACTGGAAACAAGACATAATAATTTTATAATTTTAAACATACAGTCATGTTTCAAGTATCCTTTATCATTGCATAAAATTTTTGCAGTTGGTTTGTTCACATGAAAAGCAATGACAGTTGATATCAACTGTTTTTAGTAACTTTTTAATCTATAGAGTGTTTCTTTGTTCTTTATTTGTTGAAGAAATTAGGTCCTCTGTAATATAGGATGTCCAGGAATCTGGATTTTGCCAAGAATGATACGAACACTAATTTTGATTTCATTTTTCTTTTTAAAAAATGCTAAAAAGTAAAACTTTTCTCTTAGATAAGATTCACCATTTTAAATAGCAAAAATAAAAAGAGTTTTTATCCCGCACCAGCTTCATGTCTTGTTTTTCTCCATTAAAAAACATTTTCCTCTATGATTGCGTCTTTTGACAAAAGAACATTATGGAAAAAGGGATTTATCAACTGTGAGGGGCCAAATATTACAAATCTTGTTTTCACTGATTGTCACAGCTGTAAAAGACCTTTGGGAGCCATCTCTTCAGCTGCCTTTGAAAACTGGAAAAACTGAGCCTCAGAATTCAGTCTGAAGTTGAAATTTTAAAATTGTTTTCGGATTTTCCTTTTTGGAAGCCTATGGTCCTCAGATATAGTCAGATTCCTCAGTGAGGCACCATCTCAGATAACAGAGGTGGAGAAGTGACAGAGGTAGGAGGTGGGGGGATGAATCAGTGTGACATACGGAGCATTGGACCCTTCATTGGCAAGGTTGACTTCTGTTTGGGGACATCGTGGTGCTGCTGCTGACTTCTTAAGCAACGTCATGTAGTGTAGCATAATGAACACTGCCTGGGACTTAAATCATGAATTTGAGCTGAATTCCACACTCTGGCCAATATCTACCTACTCCCTCTCAGTTCTAGTTTCTTGGTCTCAATAATCTAGGTTGTGCAGGAGATTGTATTATCTTTTGAATATAATCCCTAAGGGAAGACTGTATTTACTGATGCCATTGACATCAGGCTTGGCCTTGGTACTTCACCGCGCCCCTTTTTGTGGAAAGTGAATAAATCCCACTCTGAGCAATTTGACATATGGCTTGTCTTTGCCAGTAAAATGTGGGCAGCATTGAGGAGTGTGACTTTTAAGATGTGGTGACTCACCGTATTTTTGCATTTTCTCTTTCCGGAAACTGCACTGGCCCAGATAGATCCTACGTGGCCACAAGTGGCTTACGGTGTAAATGCAGAGTGAGCTAGAGGAGATGGTCGGAGGTTGCAGAAAGTCACTGAGATTTGAGGGTTATTTGTCACTAGAGCATCACTGTGTATCATGCCCAATAAAGATACTAAGACTTGTACCATAGTATTATCCTTGTACAGTTGTAGTGAAGAATCAAACACAGAGGCAAAATTGGAAGCTTTTAAGTGAATATGAAACATCTACCTTCTCTGTACATTATTTCTTGAATATGTATTTTATAGCATCAACCATAATATCACTACCTAAAAAAAAAAAAAATCTTCAAATTATACTGCATTTGGATTGTGGAGACATTATGACCTGAATAATACTTTGTTTGCTCAGAGTTTAAAGGTTAGAATTGTGTTAAGGGTGTGACTCCGACAAATATAAGCTCTGTGAAATTAGGCAAAGCACTTAGTTTCCCTGAGCCTCAGTAAAATTGCTGCTTTTGGCAGCAAAACATTATAATTAGGTAAAAATATTTGTTAACTCCTTAGAACCCTGTCAGTACTAATTTTTATGTTAAAATTCTCAAAAAACAGTGGTCATAAAGGTAAGACAGTAAAAAATTGAGGGATGAAGAGTAGGTAAATGTTTTAAAAACAAAATAGTGTGTACCAAGCTTATAAATAAGTGCATAGCACTGTAAATTTTTGATAAAAAAAATAAAATTCATGGAATATTAAATATTTTTGTAATTCTAAAAGGTACATCTTATTTCGAAGCAGAGAGTTCCTATTCCTACCAATGAAGTCATATCTCATTTATATCCCTTTTAGGTACTTCTGACAATTGGACACATATTTTCCCAACAAAATGTGGTTAAAAGGTACCAAAACATTAAAGCCAGACCTAATTCACACTTAAGGGAACCAAAGGGAAAAGAAAAAAAAGGAAGAATATGATGTTTGTTAATTTCATGTGATGTGACATGATTAATATGTGCATTTGGGGACTGGGGTTTCCAACGGAGCTTGCCTGTGGAGTTGGAGGGAAGCCAGTTTGCAGGGCCAGCCACGGTTCTATATCCCGGGGAAACCACAGTGAGCAAAGCAAATTCCCCACTGCCACGGAGCTTACTCCATTGAGGGACTGGAGATGTGGGAGTTGAAAGTAAACAAAAACATACAATCTATGGCGAGTGCAGGTACAGACAATGGAGGGCTGGAGAGGATGTGCGAGGGGAAGGGAGTCTGCTCTGGGAAAGTGACATTTGATCAGAGATGAAGCAGAGAACGTGTCCTGTGGATACATGGGGACATGTGTTGGCTGTAGAGGAAAGAGCGAGAAAAAACAAGACAATGCTCTGGTTGAGGAGCAAAAAAGAGACCTCAAAGGGGAAAAGTGGTGATGGATCTGAATTCAGAGATATAGCAGGAGATGAGATAGCTAAGAGTCTTTCAGTTGATTGTACAGATTTGAGATTTTAATCTGAGAACTGGGCAGCTATTGAAGGATTTTGAGCAGAGAAGTGGCATGATCTAATTTAACTTTTAAAGAGAGCACTCTGGCTGTTCTGTTGGAATAGACTCCTGGGGTCATGGGTGGAAGCAGAGAGGTGCTTCCTCTCTTATAGCTTGTGCAATAATTCAAGTGAGAGATCTTTAGACTCAGAGAGAAGAGGTTGAGGTAGAGGTTGGAGGGGGTGGTCAGACTCTATGTATTTTGAAGGTAGAGCACCCTGGATAGGCTGCTGAGTTAGACGTGGATCTTAAGAGAACAAGTGTTGTCTCCCAGTTTCAGGCCTGAGCAGCTGAAAGAATGGGGTCGTCATTTAGTGAGCTGGGGAAGGCTGCAGGTGGGCGGGCTGGGGGAATATCTGTCCCCTATCTCTAGGGCTTGGAATTTAAAGGAGGCATTCCTCAAGGCATGCTCAATGCATAGTGAGAAGGTTCAAAGACACACTCACACTATGTAAAATATTTTGTTCCTAATTACTGGGCCCTCTCTCATTTCTGAGTGACTCTTTTACGTGTGACCCTTACAACAGGATTAAACACCCAAGGTGTTCCTGCATCTAACAAATGATAGTTGTTCACAATACTATGCCACATCATAAATTTCTATTTATTATTAAGCATGCATTTTGTTGCCTCAACCAGATTATCTTTTTTATTATCATTATTATTTTTTGAAACAGAGTCTCACTCTGTCAGGCTAGAGTGCCCTATTGGCATTAGCCTAGCTCGCAGCAACCTTAAACTCCTGGGCTCAAGCAATCCTTCTGCCTCAGCCTCCCAAGTAGCTGGGACTACAGGCATGCGCCACCATGCCTTGCTAATTTTTTTCCTATATATTTTTAGTTGGCCAATTAATTTCTTTCTATTTATAGTAGAGACGGGGTCTCGCTCTTGCTCAGGCTGGTTTCAAACTCCCGACCTTGAGCGATCCGCCCGCCTTGGCCTCCCGGAGTGCTAAGATTACAGGGGTGAGCCATCGCACGGGCCCCAGATTGTCAAAATATGAATTCAAGTCTTATAACTCTGTCTTTAATTAAATATGGAATATTGCTGATCACCTAGCCTCAGTCAATATGTACTCGTGCCTGTTTGATTTAAACTTGTTTTAATATCTTTAAATCACAAAGGCAGAGTATGGCCAAGCATCCTCCTGGTGAAACCTGAAGGCAAACTGGAGTGACGTGGTTTGGGATCATTTTGGTGGAAGAATATTTCAAGCTATGAAGCTTCCTTCCCTTTGCGCTTTATTTTTGTTTACTTTCCCATAAGATCCAGTTTGAGTTGATTCTTGGTGTATAGTTAATGATAACAATGATAATGACAATGATTATCACCATGATAACAGTACCATATAGCAGGTCCAAAAAGGGTGTTAAAACGCTATAGTACTATCTATATCCTGGGATGCCTGCAACTTTTGAATTTGGGAGAGAAGAAACTTTAATTTAGGAAAATGACATTTAAAAAGCATTTTGGTTGCAAAAGAGGGAGCACCCCAAGCATGCTGCAGCCCAGGTTCTTGGCAATAAGTCCTGGGGACCTAATGTGCAGCACATGTGGTGATGCAGGTGTCAATTAATTTGATTGTGATAATCATTATGCAATGTCTATGTATATCAAATCATGTGTACACTTAGATTATAAAAAAAATTGTATTTTTATTCACTAGAAATGAACAATTAAAAGTTGAAATAAACATTTAGTACAAAAAAACCCCAAAACCCAAAAATATACCAATCCCCCAGCTCCCAGATTTCTTTCAGGATATTGCTCAAGTGACACCTCTCCTGAGAGACCTTTCTTGATTATCTTACATAAAATCATATCCAATCCTGCTCCCCTAGTACCCTCAGCCCCCTGAACTCTGCATTGTTATTCTCAGTAGTGGTTATAAACATGCTTTTTGTCATATATTCGTTATTTGTGACTTACCTGTTTACCCCTCTACAATATTAACTCCGTGAGGGCATAGTCTTTTTCTGCTTTCTATACTGCTAAAACCCAGCAACCAGAAAAGTGCTGGTGAAAACTATTTGTTGAACGAAGGGCTGAATGATAGGCAAATAGAATGGAAATAGTCAAATAAAGAAGCTAGATACTGCTTTGAAAAAATATCAAGCCCATTGTTTGTTTTACTGGGGGATGAGCGAGTCTCTGGAAGTGATTTGAAAGTAAACTGATCAATTGCCTTTCTTGGGGAAGCCCAGAGACTTGGGTTCAACTGTCTTCAGCACTGGAGGGAGTAAAGTGCAGGCTTAGAACAGACAGTTATGGAATTATGCATCCAGGATATATTTAGCTCAATCTTATTACACTGACCGTCGCCAAGGTCAATAGAAGTTTCAGTGGCTTTCTGATAGCCAAGAAGCTCTTGAGCCTGAAGTCTCCACACTCACCCAAGTTTATTTCCTTTGTGATATCACTGTTTCCTATGAAGACATGGGCAAACATCCCTCCGTACTTTCCCGCAAGGTGGTGCTGGATGGCCTTGTATGGCACCCCCTTGAATTCGTGTACTGGCGCTGACACAGGTGCACTGGAAAGCTGTGCATATGCACTTCGGTTTGGGTGTGGCCTGAGCTGTGCACACTGGACTCCTATCCACAAGGAATAGGGTACTGAGTTATGGAGAATGACCCAAGAAGATGAGAAAAGGAAGGGACACTCAGGGTACAATGATAATAACAAAAATGAGTTATTACTCCGCTTGTTAGTCTGTGCCAGCCACTGTACTAAATACATTTCATGGATTCTTTCCTTTAATCTTCACAATAACACCATGGAATAAATACCCTCCTGCCACCTCCATTTAACTAGGACAGGCTTAGTTAAAAATCTGAAGGTTGTTATCTATTTGTGTTTGGTTGTCACTGTCTTGTCCCGGGATGGATATTGTCTTCAGGAGTAAGGAGTTTGCTCAAAAGCCACTACAAAGTCACCCTCCTGGTGAGAAAAGGTCATTACCTTAGCACATGACAAATGCTAATGTGTCCCTGTTTGGCCATCGGGATCTCATCTATGCATCTTATTTTTCATATATGCAAATAATTTCATTGAAGTGAAAGTTGGATGATTGGTTTGGATTTTCTCATGTATATTTTTTTTAACAATTAAGGGCATGTAAAGAAAGGGTCTGACCCAAAAGGAAGAGATTTTTACTATTTAGATGTACTCCTTTATTTTCAGAATTGGATATTGTACACAATCCAAAAAAGCATTTAAAACAATGAATATTCAAGTACATTAGCTTTATTTGACAGAAAACCAATACAAATGGAATAGAACTGAGGCATTTGAATCTAGAATTTGATCTCCACTCCCATTTATTTACATGATTTGGCCCATTTCCTTTGCCTTCTCCTCAGTCATTCCTCTGCTTTTATTTCTCCATTTTAGGATGTTTTTGTACACTCAGTATTGATCATTCTCCATTGATCTTACACTCTTCATTTATTCATCCCTCAATTAAACATAGACCCCTGAATCACCCAAGGCCACAGTGGTAACTAAGGAGCCTAGGAATGAAATTCTTCTTCAGCCATTAGACTGTGTCCTTATTCAATCAGGAGAAAATAGCCTTTCTTTTCCCTCTCTTTGTTCCATATTGCTTCCTCTAGTTCAGAGCCAAGTATAAATTTGGGGAGTCTGTGAATCAGCTGAATAAGCCGGGAAAAGGTCAATGAATTTACCAGAGTTGGCATGTTAGCTTTGACACGATGCATTTCTTAGTAATGGTTTCTCCTTCCCCAAACCCAAATTTGTTATCCAGGGGATTCATTTCTTGGATAGTGCTTGGGAGGGGGGGAGTGGATTAAATGACTTTTAACATTTCTTTTAACATTAACTTTCTAGATTCCAAGGTACTCCTATGTATAGTGATTTTTAAGGTACAGATCAACAAAATATATAATGATTGATTTTTCACTCACACAAGAGCTCAATATGGTTGTTCAGCAATTAACCTTTCATGCAGTGATGGAAGGTCCTAGATTTCTTGTGTCATGTGGTTTCTTCATCCTTTAGGGCATTTGACTACTCTGCATTCAGGTAGGAGGTAGGGGAGAGGTGTGGAGATGATATACATTATTTTCACTCAAAATCTATTACCCAGAACCAGTCACATGGCATGCTGAGACACAGTAATACTGGGAACACAGTCCCTGACTAGGTGGCTTCTTCCCATCAACAGCTCCAACCCATAGAAGGGCAAAATAAATTCAGAGTTTGTTTTCTGTGCCACATATACATTATGATTTTGGGATATAAAATATCAAAATTGATCTTTGAATTAAGATGCAATGAAAAATGAAACCCAACACCATTTTTAATGACATAAATTCATAGTCAACAAAATATTTCCTTCAGGAGAAAAAAAAGGAAAAAGAGGAGAGATTAACCCACAATATTTTCTATAAGATGGAGAAATAAATTTAAACCAAAGGAATCATTCTCAAGCCCTGCCACTGATTTTCAGGATGACTTAGGTCTGGTTATTTTAAATTATAAAAACAGATCTCCTGATCTTAATTTCAATGTTGAGAAATAAGAAATAATTTAGAGAAAGATTGCACTAAAAAGTGAATATACCTAAATTTTCGTATACCAGGACCTCGTAAAATGACCAATGTGCACATACAGGATGATTCAAACAAGATTAGGGTGGAGCACTCAGAATGAGCATCAGGAAAATAAACAGGAAGAAAAGATCCACCAGCATTTGAGCAGTCGATAGTAAGACCTTACTATCCCTTCATCCCACAATTCTTAAATAGAACCTGCTGCATCTGGTGTTAGCCATCATTTGCAACAATGGCAAAACAGTTCTATTTTATATTTGTTTTCTTAACTGTAGTTGCTTTTAGGGATAATACTGAGGCATCCCTAAAAATAAAGAAAGAGGACAATAAAACCTCTCTTTGCAAGCTAAACTTTTAGATCACAAATAATGTTGATACCTAAAAAAATAAATAAAGACAGAGTAGGTTTTTGAATGTAACAAGGAATAATTATTTCTTAACTGACAAAAGTCCCAATTAAAACAAAGTTAATAAAAATAAAAGCTATTACAGAGTCAGGTATCTGAGGCAATGGTACTGAGGCAGTTGATAATATT
>CAUYRT010080053.1:0-90622 GCA_963574885.1 Lepilemur ruficaudatus | reverse complement strand
CTCTGTTGCCCAGACTAGAGTGCTGTGGCGTCAGCCTAGCTCACAGCAACCTCATACTCCTGGGCTCAAGCAATCCTCCTGCCTCAGCCTCCCGAGTAGCTGGGACTACAGGCATGTGCCACCATGCCTGGCTAATTTTTTTTTTCTATATATATTTTTAGTTGTCCAATTAATTTCTTTCTATTTTTAATAGAGATGGGGTCTTGCTCTTGCTCAAGCTGGTTTCGAACTCCTGACCTAGAGCGATCCTCCCTCCTCAGCCTCCCAGAGTGCTAGGATTACAGGTGTGAGCCACCATGCCCGGCCTAAGTTGTTAAAACTACAACCTTTGCATCTAGAATTTTTCCTACTTAGAGAAACTAAAATGACTAGAAATCCAAAATTATTTATGGCTTTATTATAGAACTCTTCTTTACTTTATCTGGTAATTTGTCATAGTTTTTGCTGTAGGTGGTTTTAAATCCCAAACTTCTGAAATTGATTTTAAATGTAATTTGGTTTTTAAAATTTTTGATTTATATCCAAGACACTGTAAGCCAAAGACACCCAACGTATAAGCTAATATTTCTCAAAGTGTGTTCGGAAGGCAACTTGGTGAACATCATCTGAACATCATCATCGTCAATTAAAACACATGTTCCTGGGCCACACTACAGATCTACTCAACCAGAGCCTTTGGGAGTGGCGTCCAACAATATGTGTTGTTAACAAGCGCTCTGAGGAACTGGGATCCTCACTAAAGTTTGAGAAGCCCTGACAAAGGCATCATCTTACCTGTTAGAGAAAGGAGAAAGGTGAAGCAAGGAATAGTTTGTCTCCAACTAGGTATGATTCGTCCTTGCAATTCCTCAGATGCATCTGAGATGCAGTGGATAGGATGCAACCCTGTCATGAACCTACTAACGCAATGCACATTAATGGCAACTGTTTTACAATTATTGTAAAACGTAGTCTCCTACGGGGTGATCTGAGTGTACAGATGTCGGCTTGTAGGGCTCTTTCTCTTAGTCCTTCCGTAGTCCCCCACCCTATGGAACAATCGAGTGTTTGCCAAGTGCCTATCTGTTACTCTCTGCCTGTGCAGGGTGGGAAGGGACAGAGGTGCTGGAAACCCTGCTTAGTGACTGGGCGTCTTTGGATTTCGTTGATTCTACCTGGTACAGAGAAGGTTTCACTTCCTCACCCATTTGTGTCCCCCTCCTCCCGAGGTTTTGGAAGTGAGCAAAGGGAAGTAGGAGTACGGGGCGGATCAATTCCAGTGCCCTCTTACACCACCTTTGCCAACAGTCCAGACTTGGAAGACAGAGGGACTATTTTATCACCAGCAAGTGATAAAATCTGGCTTTTTGCTTCTAGGCAAGGCAGAAGCTGACATGAATATACTCACTTGAAATAGTCATGATAAATTATTAGTTTTTCACCTGCTTTTAAAAATGCATTAAAATATTATGGTCATCACTATGTCAATACATGCAAGTCTACCTTATCCTTTTAACACATGCATGATGGCCGTCACATGGATGTATTATAGTTTAGTTAGTGAGTCCCATATTGTTAAACTATTTCTGATATTTTGCAGTTACAATGTTGAAGTGAACATTCTTTTAAATATATTTTGCATATTTATGTGAATTTTTCTATAAGATAAATTTGCTAAGTTAAAGGAATATGTATCTAAAATTATGATAGCTGTCCATTCCATTCATTCAACATTCATTTACTAAGTACCTACTGTGTGATGGGCTTTGTGCTTAGTATTGGGGTCACATCAGCAAGCAAAACGGACAAGGCCCCTGCTCCCATGTAGATTACATTTTATGACAGATTATTCTCCTAAACAATAAATGGTATTAAATACTTTGTTAATATACTAGCTATTTGGAAAAACATACCTTTAGTATTCTCAGACTGTATACAAAAACCAATTGCAATTAAAGAACTAAACATGAAAAGCAAAACTATAAGAGAATTAAATTATAAGAGAATATTTTAAACCTTAGGATAGAAAGCTTATGCAAAACCTAGAAGCTAATTAGGAAAGAATGGACAGATTTGAGTAGATGAAAAATTAAAACTTCTCAATGACAAAAGATACAAGAGCCAAAGCTAAAAGACAAACAACAGACTAGGAGAAAATTTGCAATGTTTATGGCAGACAATAGACTAATGGGTATAATGTGTAAAAAGCAACTACAAATTAGAAATGGGAAAACCCAAGAGAAAAATAAGAAAAAAATTATAAACTTGCAATTCTCAGAAAAAATGCACATGACCAGAGGACATACTGAAAGTTGCTAAATGTCACTAATGGTCAGGGAAATGCAAATTAAACCAACGGGTTGCCATTTTTCATTCTTTAGATAGACAATAATCAAAAGGGCAAAGGCATACAGAATTGTTCTCCAGCTCTGCTGGTGGGAATATAATATTGTTAACAGTCTTGCAGCAATTTGGAGATGTTTCTCAACATTTAAATTGTGAGTGGTTTCTAACCCAGGAACACGACTTCCAGGAATTAGTCTTTCAGAAACACCTGAAAGTGTGCCCAAAGATTTAAATATAAGGGTGTTCATTGAGCATTGTTTGTAATAAGAAGTAACACAGAAACTTATCCTTAGGAGAATGATGAAATAAATGTGGTATCTCATACCCTAGACCATGAGGAGACCCCTACACACAATGAGGTAGATCTATTTGTACTGACATGGAAAGGTCTCCATGGTACATTGTTAAGTGAAAAAAGCAAGTCACAGAATAATACATGTACTATAATAGCATTTCTGTGAAAAGAATAACTGCTAAGTGGGGTGTGTGTGTGTGTGTGTGTCCATCACGCTGGGGAGAGAGTAAGATGGGGTGAAGAAGGACAGGGAGATTTGCAATCAGGACATTTTTCAAGAGTGATACAAAACTTCTCCTGTGTTTGTCATTCTAAAAAAAAAAATCAAATAATGAAAATTTATCAAAGTTCCTTTCTTTTTCAGGTGCAGCCACGATGTACACAAGATATAAAATAGTAGAGAAGCAAAATCAGACCTGCTATTTCAGCAGTCCTGTTTTTAACTTGGTGTCGTTAGTTCTCGGATTGGTGGGATGTATCGGAATGGGCATCGTTGCCAATTTTCAGGTATGACCTGAAGCTTCCTTGGTTATTGGGGGGCGATGGGGCACGAGGATCCGAGAAGAGAAGCAGGAACGCAAGAGGCACGCGTGCACCAGTATAGCTGAATGGTTGATGAGTTTACAAAAATTGGGTTAGTTTGCTTTTTAGAAACAGATGTTTAGCATTTGAAAGTCAATCCTGCCTGGTCCTTGGGAAAGATGGGGCCTGTTTCCATGATTAGGAGAGAGCATCTGCTTCAAATGATGCGCCAGGCTCTGCACTGCTCCATGTTCTGACTGATGTGATTTGGTGGGTTGGGATGACTACTTCAGCCACTGTAATGATTTCGCTGAGTGTGAAAATATTTGTGTGTGTTTACCGATTCTACCATTTGAACATCTGGTGTTCAAAGGAAAGCATCTGATCTCTTCCTTTGGCAGGTAAAGGTGTAGGTTTATGGAGATGAAATAATTTCCTCGGGGTTATTCAGCTAACATGTAACATGTAACATGAGCCAAAATATGGCCCCAGTAGAGCAAATTAACGTATGTGACTACCACTGGGGAATGTTCTTCATGTATTCTTACTGTGTCAAGTGTTGGGAAAAAAAGCCATCCTTATTCAATTTGTGGATTCCTATTTTATTCCAAGTTCTCTTTCAGGAGTCAATATTGAATATTTTAAAAATATTTATTGAATTTAAAATGAATACTAAGTATAATAATGCCCACCTCATAGGATTTTTGAAAGGATTCAATGAGATAATGTACAGTAACCAGCAGTGTGTACTTGGCAGCTGTCATGGTCATTATCGGTTCATCATTACAGGCTAACACTACAATGGTCCTGTCCCATCACTCTTGTCTCTGTGAGAGCAGGGTGGAAGTTACTCCAGGAGGACTTCTGGATTGGCCCAAGCAAGGATACTTCTTTAAATTTCTGCCCGCCAGAGGTAGATCTCATATGGTGCTTATTTTCACAAAAAGACGGCAGCCTTCACCACTTGAGGGCTGCTCAAGTTCATGTCCATGCGCTGAATAACCTCAGGCCCCTGCCCATACCATATGCTTTCCATCCATTCTCTGATGTCTCTCCTGTGTGAAGTTGGATCATGGTCCTCTGTCTGTCCTACACCACTTGGACC
Source organism: Lepilemur ruficaudatus (assembly GCA_963574885.1). NCBI lineage: Eukaryota > Metazoa > Chordata > Mammalia > Primates > Lepilemuridae > Lepilemur > Lepilemur ruficaudatus. The sequence goes on along the minus strand of CAUYRT010080053.1, from coordinate 86,375 downwards.
TCATAGCATCACCTTCTCTGCATCGCTCCTGGGGGTGCCGTCTGTTGGTGGGGTTGGAGGCCATTGTAATTAAGGGCCTCAAGAAACTCAGGGGTGTGTTTACCAAGGACCAAGGGGCACAGTGCCCTTTCTTATATTACACAACACCTTCAGGATGACCCACAAGCCAGGAATAGTCTCTGAGGTCTCAGAGCCAACCAGTTTTAGTTTTTGGATGTGACAAATCCTATGATTATTAGTGTTTCCTTGTTAACATCAGAAGCTGGAACAGTGAGTGCTAAATTGTAGCTCTCCTGGAGCAAATGTATAGGGCTTTGTGGGGGGCATATTTTTGTCAGCCTTCCCCTTTATTTATTATTATTACTTGTTTTAGAGACAGGGTCTCACTGTGTTGCCCAGGCTGGAGTATAGTGGTACGATCACAGCTCACTGTAACCTCCAACTCCTGGGCTCAAGAGATCCTCCCGCCTCATCCTAACTTCCCCCTTAAAGTCATGTGGACGGCATTCTGTGGTCTAAGTTTGCTTCTGGCTCCGTTTTACTTTTCTATCCTTATTGTCCTTATATGATGAAATAAGACCAACAGAGAGAGCTGCAGTACATGTTGGCATGTGACATTTGTCACACGGTAGATATTCTCGAGACATTTCTTTATGTTTATGATAGTATGCATTTTGTTTTTCATAACTACAAACATTTGTTGATGTTTTTCTATGTGATGGACATATTTATGAAAATGTCCCCTGTTTTAACGCATCACTTCTAATAAAAGCCTTGCAAGATAGGCACTATTGTTTCCTCCATGCATCAGTGGAGAGATGGAGGCTCAGAGGTCAATAGTTGCCCAAGACCGTATGAGTAATGTGTAGCCATGGTGGGCTCCAACTTGAGGTCATGTTCTCAGAGCCAGTGGGAAGATTTATCCTCAACGCCCAAAATGAGGAAATACCCGTGAGAAAAAAAGCAAGTATACAACTCTTGAGAAAAAAAGCAAGTATACAAAAAAAGCAAGTATACAGTTCTACCGTGAGAAAGCACGATGAAAAAAATCCAAAAGGGGAGATCTAGAATGATGTGATTTGTCTAGTGCAGTGTGGATATGGATTGTTCTGGGGGGCACTGTGTGCACTAAATCATACGGCTTTGTCCTCTGAATAACTCAGCATCATAAGAGATACAGATATCATCTTTTAAACCATAACCGTGTTTTAAACCACAAGGCAGACCTTAACGTTAGCAAGAAAACTTACATGGTTAGATAATTGAACTTTCGGTTCTCTTTAGGATTTCAATGAAGTGATTAAATCTTTACAAAAGCCAGAAATAGAATCTTCAGTAGAATCTTTGGCTTTCCGGCAGAAAAGGATTTGACTTGTCACTGTTCTGATAAATAAATCTTTACAGCTTGTTTGATATCCTTGTTTGATATCCTGTGATTCGTTTTCAGCATGCTCGAAGCCAACCAACTTGAGCGGTTCCTTGTGAGTTTGAGATGTGAGGGCAAGACAGAGTGTGACTGCCTTTGGTGGTTTTTCTTGAATAGCAATAAATTACATGTATGAAAAGTTCACAGATAACTACTTCTCTTTCCCAAACGGGAGAGTGGGGTGACCACTTTTTGGTGTGTCCTCACTGATTGCTGTCGATGCTTTATCGTCCCTCGAGAAGTTTCCTTTTTGAAATCCTGCCCCTTGGGACAACATAGTTGAACCCAGAGGACAATATGCTAAGTAAAATAAGTCAGTTGCAGAAGGACAAATACTGCATGATCTCACTTATATGTGGAGTCTAAAAAAGTCAAACTCACAGAAGGACTAGAACAGTGGTTACAGGGGTGAGGGAGGGTGGGAATGGGGAGGTGTTGGTCAGAGGGTACAAAGTTTCCGTTAGACAAGGAATAAATTCTGGAGCTCATTGTGCAACATGGTGACTATAGTTAATGGTAACATTGTATCTTTCAAAATTGCTAAAACAGGAGATTGTAAATGTTCTTACTACAAAAAAATGATAAATATGCGAGGTGACGGATATGTTAATTACCTTGATTTAGTCATTCCACAGTGCAAACCCATATCAAAACATACACAAGCCCCATAAATGTATATAGTCATTATTTGTCAATTAACAATAAAATTAAAAAACAAAGTTTCCTTTGTGAAAAAGAAAATTTGCGAGGTTTCACCCTATCAGTATTCTAGTATTCTCTATCTTTTTGCTACCTTTTAAAATAATAAGAGAGTTTCTAAAAAGGGGTCCACAAAGGGTGCCAGGTTTTCATCTTATCCACTATCCAAAATTCATGTCTGACCTAAGAGGCATTTCCCATCTAAAAAACATCTTTGATGAGAGCGTAGATGCCCTATGGTGAAAAAGCCACATTAGAAATAAAACTCCCACTGCATCAAGGGCCTTTTGATCTGATAATATCAGGGTTAATGTGGGGACCCCTGAAGTTTGCAGATTAAAACTCTAAGAGATCTGTTGAATTGGCCAGGGTTGAGGAAGCATCTTCCCTGATGGTATTTGTGGGCAAAAACAAGGTATGAAAATTCAGAATGTTGATATACTTAGCGTGAAAAGGCAAGAGAGGGTGGAAAGTACCCGAATTCTCGGTTTATTCCTGAAAGTGACTCATTAGCAGTAGAAGCCTGGCCTTTTGTTTGTTTTTCCCTTGTCCAAACGTGCCTGACATTGGAGGAGTGAAAGGACTTTCTTTCTCTTAATTCTTCTTAAAAAGTTCTTTTTAACTGTGCTGAAATATACATAACATAAAGTTTACTATCTTACCCAGTTTTAAGTGTACAATTTAGTGGTTATTTTCCTGAATTGTTTAAGTACTTAAAGGTGTATACACATTTTAAAAGGCACTTTATTTTTTGTATATAACTTTCCTGGCTCTCTGTGTCCGTGCTAGGTATCTGAGGTACACAGAATCTATACCTAATAAATGAATCATTTATACGACATATTGCAGAATGTCAATGCAGTCGTATTTGGATATAATACAAATCAAGTAATGAATTTCTCCCCAGATTCCCAGGTTTGGTTTGTCCAGGAAGTAAATTTCCTTAGAAAATGAGTTAAAAGATTTTTTTTTAAACGTCTCCTTTCTCATGTGGAGAACGAGGATTTAAGATCAGTTTGTGCGTGCTCCAGCTTGAGGTTGAATAGTCTGGATGGAAACTCTGTGGTGCTGGGGAAGCCCCGGTGGCCCAGGTCAAAGAGCAGCCGGGGGAAGGGTGTGCACAGCAAGGGGGGCCTCGGGGGGCCTGTGGCCCAAACCAGGCTCTCGTGGACAACACTTGAACTTGGCCCTTTGCAAAGCTCAAAGTTTTCAAGTTCAAGCTGAGACTCAGTGGTTCCATCTAAGTGTCCTATAACACTGGAAGGAGATGCCCAGTGCTCGTTTGAAAGGAGCCTAAGGCGAGGCTCTTTGACCGGTCATGACCTGGGTGTGGACACCGTTGGCACCAGACTTTCTGCCTGGACTGGGCATAGGGGCTGCCTTCTGGTCAAAACGGCTGTTTAGAGGATGGTGGGGGATTAGGAACTTGTTTTGAAACTGTCTTTGCATCACAAGAGCAGTGGTTTTACTTAGTTGGTGTGTTTATTCGGAGTGGCTTGGGAGGGACTCATGGAGATTATCAGGGAGCAAGGACCCTAAAAACCCCGAGCCACCCTTGGTACCATCATGGAACGAGTTATGTACTTTTATACAAAATTATTATATGAAATGTATCATGTAATCCTCAATGCGAACCTGGAAGAAAGGATGATTATGCCCATTTTACAGATAGGGAAATTAAGGCTTTACACCAAGGTCACAGAGCCTAGCGGTGGCCAGGTGTGCCAGACTCCAAAGCCCACCATACTCAACTCTCCCACCTCTAAGGCAGATGTTATTCTTCCCTTGTCCCATGGTCCGAAGTTTGCTGTGGACCCACCAAGTTCTTGGCATTTATTTCAGCATCAGGAAGGTTTTTCTCTTGGTAGTCTTCTGTAAGCAGCCACATTTTCCAAGGAGCGGTGCATCTGTGATGACTGATGGCTCAGAGCAGCCCGGAGCGAGTGAGTGCTTGTGGCCTGATGTTGACAGACTCAACGCGGAGTAACGTATGTGTGATTTTCTCCCCAGGAGTTAGCCGTGCCAGTGGTCCATGACGGGGGCGCCCTTTTGGCTTTCGTCTGCGGCGTCGTGTACACGCTCCTACAATCCATCATCTCTTACAAATCGTGTCCGCAGTGGACCAGTCTCTCGACGTGCCACGTACGGATGGCCATCTCTGCCGTTTCCTGCGCGGCTGTCGTCCCCAGTATCCTTTTTCACGTTTGTCAGCTGTTAAAGGAAAAAAAAATGTTCCATGACGCTTACTAAAGCATGGTAAGGAAAACTTTATTCAGGACCCCCACGGTGGGTTATAGGGACCACTGCCGCGGGGTCTTGCAGTGGGGGAGAGAGACTGGGCTCAGCTCTGGAAAGCAGCATGGGCAAGTGGGAATTTGTATCCAGGGAGCAGGGTGGGGGCAGCGGATGGAAAAGTACTGCCAGGAAACAGCAGAGGTAATGGGGCTTCTGGATTCTCACTGAAGACAGGCCAGGGAGACCAGGCACCCCCTGGGGGAGAGTGGAAGCTAAGGAATCTGATCAGATATTGAGGGTGAGAAGTTCTCGCTAAACTGACTTAAACTGGATTTTACACAGTGCTCAGAGGGTTCTAGAAGGTTCAGGAAGCTGACTGAAGTTTGGCCAAGCAAAGAATCTTTGTCACAAGGTCCTAGCAAGCTTGACTGCCCACCCCCTCCACACACACATAAAAAGGGCGTGAAGAAAGCAAAGGATAACAACCAAGTTTCCACATTTTTCAGAAGAACAATTGGAATAAAATTGTAAACCATTAAGAAAAGATCTCAACATTGGTTAGATCAAAAGAATCTTTGGGGAAAAGAATGTGGGGTGAAAGGAGGGTGGAAAAATGTAGGAACACTTCAGTCTCTATTTTCCTTCCCACAGGGCCAGTTGCATGAGCCGTGTGAAAATATTTATTTTTCTTTGTAGTACTTGGCTAAAGACACCAAATATTGATATTGTACTTAAAGTCATAGCCCTGTGAAGTCCCGTGAGGCCAGACTTTCCCCTCTCCCTGCATGCAGGTGAGAAGATGGTTTGGTTAACTGGTCCATATTGAGCTTTTTATGAAGCTCTATCACTTATTACGAAGTCTAGTAAAATACGATTAGCATTTTCTTTTTATAGTCACTGATTTCATTATCAAAATGAAATTCATTTTGTTCTCTAAGTCAGCAGTGTGAAAAGAAAAGAAACTATAACTCTGTCATGCTTGTGTATTCCGATTTGCAGGAAATGAAGGATTTTTCTTTTTTTTTCTCTCTCCTTTTATTTAGCTATTTATTTTTTAGAGACAAGGTCTCTCTCTGTCACCCAGGCTACAGTGCAGTGGCGCTATCATAGCTCGCTGCAGCCTCAAAATCCTCGGGTCAAGTGATCCTCCTACCTCTGGAGTAGCTGGGACCACAGGCCCCTGCCACCACCTCAGTTGTCTTTTTTTCCTTTTCTTCCTTCCCCCTCCCCCCCCTTTTTTTTCGGTAAGACAGAGTGTCATTCCGTGTCCCTGGATAGAGTGCAGTGAGTGTAAGCTCACCACAAGCTCCAAGTTCCGGGCTGAGAACGATCCTTCTGCCTCAGCCTCCTGGGTAGCTGGGACTACAGGCGCGTGCCATAACACCTGGCTGGGTTTTGTGATTTTTTTGTATTTTTTTAATTCAGTGGAGACGGGGTCTCACCATGCTCAGGCTTATGTCAAACCCCTGAGCTGCAGCTACCCTCTTGTCTCAGCCTCCCAGAGTGCTAGGATTACAAGCGTGAGCCACCATGGCCAGCCTATCTTTTCTCTCTTGAATACAGTATTTAATAAAGAAAATAAAACTGCTGTGGTCTTTAAGAGTTTGTTTAAGTTTCCCATCTAAAATACTGTTTGTAGTCCTATCAGAGAAAGCTGCAGGGTCATAACAAATGATGACTAATGTCAGATTGTGAGAAAATTGGAGCTATTTTATCAGTGGCAAATTTAGTCTGGGTTGAATTACGGTATAAAATGGGCAAGCTTGTGTGAAAACACATCATGTGCTTCTAATGATTAAGTTTTGGATTTCTTTTGTAAAATTGAAACTATACAAAATGTGAAGTCTTAAGTATGGTTTTGGGTTTTTGTTTTTTTTCATCTTAGGGAAGGAAAATTTTAATTACAAAATTTCCAAGCACAGAGGAACCAAATTTACCAACAAGGTATATACCCTTATTCCTAAGATAATTCCTTCTCAATTTCTTTGTTCTGTTTACAGATTGAAGACTCTTGCTTTCTCTTTGAATATATTTCACTAAAACTTATGGCTTGTGTTAGTTGTAAAGGTTACAGTAGAAGTGTTTGTAGTGTTAAAAGCGAAGTTTCTTGGCGTAGGAAACCCTTCCTTGCTTCCAATTTTGGAGATGGATCCCTAGACATTAAAATCAGAGTGTTTTAGCAGAATAAACCTTTCAGGCCTCAGATTTTCACATACTAAAAGTTCTCATGTCTTGGAAGTTCTTATTATGAGTTATGCCAAGGGGTAGCAGTCCCAGACAGAAAGGGGTTATGTCCCTATTTTGAATTCACTCAAATGAATTCATCCATATGAAAAAGTCTTTTGTCTTAAATTTTAGCATGGTACTTATGTTTCCTCACAAAGACTAGAAAGCATCTTCAAACACCCTGGTTTCTCCTTACTGCAATATTTCTGTGAAATGGCCCCAGTTAACTCAGGAAGAAAGTGAGGCACTTAGTAAGGCAGGCATTAGACTCTTGCTTCTAAGCCCTTCCCGCTAAATTGTCCGTCTTGCACAGGCTTCTAAAGCTTCTGAAGGTCTTCACGAAAATCACTGGCAGGATAAAGTCCAGGTTCCTCTGCATAGAGACCTCCTGTTGCTTCAAGCTCATGTGTGTGCTTTCTCCCTTGGGCTTAGCTGTTTTTTGTGCTCCAATTTTTGCCCGTGCTCTTTTTGGCTGGATTATCTTTGTCTTTCTAGAGCTGTCGGTCCAACACCGTAGCCACATGTGGCTTTTGCACACTTGGAATGTGGCTAGTCTAAACGGAAATGTGCCCTAAACACACCTGGTCCCAAAGATTTAATAAGAAAAAAAAAAAGAATGTGCACTATCTCTTAATAATTCTTTATGACACATTGTTAATATTATCATTAATCATATTATTTGATATATTGGGTTAATAAGATATATCATTATCAATATATAAGATATAACATTGAATAATATATCAATGTTATCATATTGACAAATTTTTTCATGTTGGAGTAGATAAGGTATATTATTAAAATTAATTTCACTTGGTTCTTTTTTGTTTTCAAAAATGTGGATATTATTATAGAAAATTTATTTATTTATTTCCCACTTCCCCTCCCCCCCATTATAGAAAATTTAAAATTACGAATTATATTTCTGTGGGATGGTGCTGCTCTAGAGAGCTCTTCGGACTTCACCACTTAGATTAAGCTCAACTCAGCAAAACTTTTCCTGACACCCCAAACCCTATTCCATTCTGAATTAGTAATTTTCCCTGTGAGTCATTGCTGGACCCTGTTCTTTTCTCTCTAGCATGGCATGATCCCTGGGCTTCATCCAGCTGTGATACTTCTGAGAGCTGAGACCAAGTGTATTTCGCTAGGGTTTTCCCTCTCTCTACCCCTCAAACCAGCATGGTACCTGGTGTACTCAAGATACAACCAAAGAGCAAATAAATGAAAGAATTAAGAGGATTTTATTTTATTTTATTTTTTTTACTTGTCTATAACATATCCCCAGAATAAGAGGCTTTTAAGCTGTTAGAAAAAGAAGTATGGTAATGAAATGATCGGAGAATCTTCTATGCTTTCTACTTCTTTTGTTTTGAGAAACAGAGAAGTTGTTAAGCTTGGCAACACATGGGGGGAGGGGTTGCTGACTGAATTCAGAGGAGGCTCCAAACTTTGCTTGTCTTAACACTTTGAACTTCTAATTTTTTGTAGACTTTTTAGAGCATCGCGTTTCCTTCTAGCTTTCTCTTTTGCATTTTAGGTTTCATTTAAATGGCTGTCATAGCCTTTTTACACACAGTACAGTCCAAGGAAAGCAGGAGCTTCAGCCCCTGGCATTATTAGGCCACCTGCAGGGCTTTGTCATTCACTCCCAAAGTCAGATGTAGGGTGAATCTCTTTGAGTAGCAGACTCTTTGGGCCAGGAAGGAAGGGCTCCACGTACATACCCAATTACCCAACACAAATCTATTTTTTATTTTTTATTTTATTTTTATTTTTTTGAGACAGAGTCTTATTCTGTTGCCCTGGCTAGAGTGCAGTAGTGTCATCATAGCTCACTGCAACCTCAAACTCCTGGGCTCAAGTGATCCTCCTGCCTCAGCCTCCCAAGTAGCTGGGACCACAGGTGCGCACCACCATACTCAGCTACTTTTTTTATTTTTTGTAGAGAGAGTGTCTGGCTCTTGCTCAGGCTGGTCTTGAACTCCTGGTCTCAAGTGTTTTGGCCTCGGCCTCACAAAGTGCTAGGATTATAGACATGAGCCACTGCAACCAGCCAAAAGTCTATTTTTTAAAGATAAGAGTTTGAATTTCTGTAGCTTCTTTTTGTATATGAGCCTTGGCACTTTGAAATGTTAAATTTTCCTTAAAGCTGTTACCTTGAAGATAGTATTTTAGGGGAAAAGTATTTTCATCCAGTTAGCAGGTATTCAAAAAGGACCCATCTTGGACTGCCGGGTCAGCCATTTTGACCAAATTTAAATAGCTAGTTTAAGTAGAAACACCCAGAAACATGCATGGTTGAGCAAAATGTAGCCACAGATTAAAATTCTGCTAACAAACTGAAAAAGTATTGCTAAGGACTTGCCATACTTCCGTGTTGTAGCTTAACTGCTATCCAAATTGAACTTAAGGTTTGAGATCACGGGAAGCTAAGATGATTGGTTTGTTTGTAGAAAAGTTGGTATTAACATTTTAGCACTGTGATGATTATATTATTAGTAGAATAATCTAGTCTTAACATTAAACGAAATATTTTCTGCTGTGGTTTCCTTAACCATTTCCCTTTTTTTAGTGATTGCTTGTGCTTCACTAATTTCTATAACCAAGCTGGAGTGGAATCCAAAAGAAAAGGTAACATTTAAGTTGTTCTCATTATGACAGTTTAGCCTGGTTATGTGAGATTGTGGCTGGGCAAAGCCTGGGAAGGATCACTGTCATTTCTTAGGACAAATTGCAAAATGTGGAGTAAATATGGTATATAATCAATTTACTGTCCAATTATTTGGCAGTGTGTATATAGTAATTAACTAGCAGGGTAACCCCACATGGTTCCTGGCATTATTTTCAAATTTTTGAATTCCTGATTTCTTCCTCCCCACCTTTTTTTTGAGACAGGGTCTTGCTCTGTTGCCCCCGGTAGAGTGCAGTGGTGTCATCATAGCTTACTACAACCTCAAACTCCTGAGCTCAAGCAATTCTTTTGCCTCAGCCTCCTGAGTAGCTGGGACTACAGGTGTGCGCCACATGGCCCAGCTAATTTTTCTAATTTTAGTAGAGACAGGGTCTTTCTTCCTCAGGCTGGTCTCAAACTCCTGGCCTCAAGCAATCCTCCTGCCTCAGCCTCCCAAAGTGCTAGGATTACAGGCGTGAGCTGCTGCCCCCAGCCCCCTGATTTCTTTCTTAACTATCATTTCAACTATCTATGCTTAGTAAAAGAGGTTGGACACGTAAGGTGAGGGACGTGTGAATGAAGGTGTGTGGAGGCCTGAGGACGCATGGAATGCTCAAAGCAGAGGGGATGAGATCAGCTCCAGCGTAGTGGATAGTTCATTTCAGGAGAGAGTGAGAAATAAACGCAGTCAGAGACAACTTTGCAAGGGAGTAGTGGCTTTCTTTAAGAGGCAGGCAGAGAGGCTCATACTTGATGTAGGTGACCAGAGTAAGCCCTTGAAAACTTCTGAATAGGAAAGTAAATGGAGTATTATTGGCTGAGTATTAGGCAGAAGTAACGCCTGGGAAGGATTGAACAGAGAGCTCGGCATTAAGAGGGCAGGGAGAAGGCAGTTCAAGCCACGATGAGCCTCGTTTGGAAACAATGGGGGAAACGTATCTGAGGGAGGCTGGCAAGTGACTAACATGGGAATGAAGGGGCATGATGAATTAAGGATGACTTCCAAGATTTTATCTTTGGTGAACCAAAGAATTTATTCCTTTGACCACGTAAGGTCTCTAACAGGGATAAATTATTTCGTAGGCAGAAGTGGATGACTTTGGTTTTAGAATCATTGACTCAGGCTGTTGTGAGACATCAAGGTGAAATGCCCAGTTAGGAACATGGGGCTAGACCCCTGGTGGGATGGTGAGTTGTCAGAGCATAGCGTGGAGTGACTGATAGTTTCTAAACACCAGAACACGTGAAACCAAATGTTTGGAATTGAAATCGACTCATGCAATTAGATACCTGCATTGGTGGTTCATCTAGATGCCGTATAGGAGAATTAACGCTGCCCCAGGAGAGAGGAGAGTTAGTGAGAGAACAGCAGGAGGTTTTTTTTTTTTTTATCCTCCCAAGGGGCAAATGAAGGAATGTCTTCGGGAGAAGGAGAATTAAAGAGGAGGAGTCAGGGACCAAAGAGAAGAACCAGAATTGTGCTGTGTAGTCGACCTCATTGACTCTTCTGCTGGGAGACGGTGGAAGGAAGGGTGGCCATGGGATAGAGGATCCCCAAGGAAGTTTATGGTTCAGAGGGGCAAACAGCCAGTTGTCAACTGCTAAAGTTAATACTTTGAAGAATAAAAGAAATGCTGAGCTGAAGTCCAAACAACATGTTGTGGAAATACAGAAGCAACAGCAATGAACTCTGTAACTACGGAGTGAGAGAAGATACCGTCCCAGAGACTAAGGAAGGAACATTTTTTTAAGGGAAAAGGAGCAGCAGGTTAACCATGGCACAGGTAGCTGAACAGTCTTTATGAATGAAGTCCCTCAGTCTCTCAATTTGGGCAATAAAGGAGCCACTCATGTTTTTCAAAAAGCAGTTTAATTTGGAATGTTGGGGTTAGAAGCCAATTCATTGCAAGAGGTTAAAGAAACCGTGAGGGGAATGGTTCCTTCATGCACCGAGCAACCACGTGTTTGCTGAGTCCTATTCTGGACGGGACGTGAGAGGAAGAGGAGAGCACAGTGGTGGCTGGCGTGGGCGCGGGGCAGAGGAAGGGTTTCCCAGGACGGAGGATTCTGGCGCTGGGGAAGCCTGCCCTGACGGCGGGGACGGACGCTGGGGAGGGAGACAGCGATCCAGACAGGAGTTCAAAGAGTGCTATCTTAGAACGTAACTTTAAAATGGCCACATTAGTTAACAGGTTAGACCTAGACAAAAGGCATGTCCCCCCCTGAGGTCTGGGGAATTCGCCCCATGCAAAGAGGGTTCAGTTCCTCTTTCCACTGGTGAGACCCGCTCTGACACCTCACGGCGGCTTGCCCGAGTGTTCTTCGCGCTCCAGCCACCGGAGGGCGCCCTTCGACCACAAATCAGCCACAAAGCCCGTTCCCCAGGCAGTTCAAAATCTGTTACAGTCCACTTTCTATCTTAAAAATGTGAAAAGTACTTGGTTTCCTATTCACTTTGTAAATTACTGTGACATTCTTGTGTTGCCTTCTGTTCCGAATATCAATGGATGCCAAAAATAAAAAATAGGCAAAAATATAAACCCTTTACATTAGTTCACCGAATAATCATTTAGGTACTGCCCCAAACTTCTGTATCGTGCTTGAGAGCTTTCACAGCACTTTTATGTGCGTTGACTCACTTGGTAGGGAGGGTGAGGATTAGAATGTCATTGTCCCATTTCACATAGCAAGGAGACTAGAGCTTTGCCTGCATTCACACATGCGTAGTGGGGGAGTCGAGACTGGTTCAGTGCACTTTCATTAATATCATGCCAAAGAAATTCTGTCTCTGTTTCTGGAAGCCATCTTCATTGTTCAGGCATGATATGGGCTGGGGCGGGTCTCCTGGTGCTGGCACCAACAGGAGGAGGCCTCTGTTCCCTACCCCCTAATGAAGGCTGGTCAGGGTCTCCCCACGGTGGCCTAGGATGAGAACAGTGGGTGCAGGACAACATCCCTGGGGTGGAGAGCAAAGAGCGATGTCTGTGAGAGTGTGACATGTCTCTATCAAATCTTTGTGGATGAAAACGCAATTAAAAAAAAAACAAAAAACACTGTCAGCAGAGAACTGACTTGGATTGTAGCACATTTGTTTACTCACACCTGCGGCCTATAGCAGAGCAGAAAGTGAAATAGGGAAAAAAAATTAAGCCATTATTTGAAACCAGAGGAGGCCTTGAATGGCACGTGAGCTAAGGCAGACATGCAATTTTCACTTACGCAGAGTTTAAAAATGCTTTTAAATTAGTTGCCATCATTAAAAAAAAAAAAATCAGGTGATGGCTCCCTATCCTCCCTCTCTTTTCACAATCGGTTTTATTTATTTTTATTGATTTTCTGGCCTTGGTAAGCGATTGAGTTTGGAACCTCTGATTCAAGCCATTCTCCTCCTTGGCTTCTGTTCTCTCATTCTTGCCCCCAGAAGATGCACAGTTAACATGTGGGTGTCTTGTTATGAGCATTTACTTTGCAGATATATTTACCTTATAATGATCAGTAGAACTATTTTCTGAATTAACAATTTCCGTAGAAACAGGGAGACACAAAACTTAGTGGGGCTCGTCAGCCAGGTTCATCTAGATGCGTACACTTATTTTTTGGAATAGCTGCAGGAGCACTATTAAGTTCAGCTGTGGAACTCCCAGTGGAGGGAGACCAGGTCATGCCTTGTATGGAAAGTTCTTTCTTCCCCTGAGTCCAGATTTGCTTCCCAGTGTCAGCCATTCTGTAGTCCTTATTCTGCCTTTTGGAGTTATGTAGAGGAAGTCTTAAAACCAGAGTGTGTGACAGTGAGAACTTCTGGAATAATTGCACTCATGGTCTAATCAGGCGGGTGCCCAGGCATTTATTTACAGAGTGTTGCTTAACTGTGTTTCCCCAACGTTCTGTTCATGCTCCCTGGACAGCTTTTTCCTCCACTCTAACCTTCTCATTGTTATTTCAGTATGTATACTAAAGTCAGAAAATTCTGTTTCTTTTTCATTGCTATTAGGATTATGTCTATCACGTAGTGAGTGCGATCTGTGAATGGACAGTGGCCTTTGGTTTTATTTTCTACTTCCTAACATTCATCCATGATTTCCAGGTATGTATTTATCAATTCAAATGTTATAAATTGCAGACAATTAGGATTAGTAAACATTCACAGAAAATTTCTTGCATTTTATTTTATTTTTTGGGATGGGATCTCACTATGCTGCCCAGGTTGGTCTCAAACTTTTAGTCTCAAGTGATCCTCCTGCTTCGGCCTCCCGAATAGCTAGTATTACAGGTGCATGCTACTGCAATTGCATTTTTAGAAAGAGCACTTGCTTTCTTTTTACTCTAAATGCATTTGGAAAAAATATGCAAGTATTGTGCAACTTAGTTTCTTAGCTTATTCCCAAAGGGAAGCATCTTTAAGAGTTCTCCCAACCAATGACATTTTCATGATCCTCTGACATTTGATGTTAATAGTCATGTGTCCTGGTTGTTTTGTTTTTGACGAAGTCTCATTTACTAATTCCAAATAATAGAAAATATTTCTTTTTAAAAACAAACCATAGTGAGGTCATCTCTTAGGTGGCACAAAGCTGTTGGAAATGTCATTAGGATGGGAATTGTTTAACTTGTAAATGTTTTTCTTTTCGTTTTTTTAAAAATAGGGTGTCACCCTAAAGATATCCACAGAAATCAATGGTGACATTTGAAGAAAGAAGAATTCTATCTCCCTCATTGAATGTCGCAGACAATTTCTAGAAGCGGTCCAGAGGACAGGCAGGGTTTTGATGCTGCCCTGATCAGAGTGTATCTGCGGCATATCCAGGACTTGAATTTCATTAAGAATTCCCAATAGTTGTACTATTTTCAAAGGTATGTTTTCCTAGAGAATGTAGAGCACTTACGACATTGTAGCGATGTTTTCATAATTTTCTAAATAGACACTTTTTTATATTAACAAATTCATATCTAGAAAAGCTAAGGTGTTACAGAAAATGGAGAGCTCTTATTTTTGTACAGATTCTGTTGTTGCTTTTTCTGTGTGTGTGAGTGATTTATGGAAATACACTAAATGAGGGCTTTAAATTTAGTATATTTGTTACAAAGTAAAATCAGGGGATATTCATTTTTTAATTTCATTTTTAGAGAATGAACTGTGTCATTTTTTATTATGAGAGCATTTATAAAATTGAATTTATAATGATCATATACCCAAATCACAAAGATTTAGTTAATAAGTTAACACTAACATACTCTGATTTTTTTGGCAGAACTAAGCAAAATGCTTCTATTGAGAGGTCTTTGTACTACTGTGCACAGTAACTCTAAGTGACTAGGGGAGACCTCGGTTTTGAAATCCTGCCTCCTCGTTTCTCCCTGTTCACAGGGCACAGCTTTTACCATTGCTGCTATACTTGATCTTAGCCAAAAGGCCGAGGAACAGTCCCCTTGCTGCTAACTGGCAGTCCATAGCGGGCGTGCTTCCAGGTGGGGTGGATTCAGCAAGGCAGATGAGAAATTCCAAAACCGTCCTTTGTTGTCACTGGCATAACTTGATGTATAGTCTTACTCAGAAGCTGAAACTCACATCTCAAATTCATTTTTTTTGCCAGTAAACATGCAAAGAGTACAAAGGCCCAAGAGTGAGATAAGGATCAAGGAGAGAAGGGGGTGGCCCCAGTTTCTGGGTGCAGGGTGCTGTTTAATGCGTGTGGGTGGATGTCCACAGCACTGCCGGAAATTTGAGTCAGGCCCTTTCGTTAAGCAGGACCTACAGACTCCACCTTTTCACCCAAATAATGAAAGACAAATGAAAAGCAAGTCATTCCAGAGGAAGAAGTAGCCCTTGAAATGTTAAGACTTAGGCTTGAAAGTTGATGAGAAGGAACTCTCTTTCAAAGACCCCTAGAGCTTAACCCCATGTCTGGCCAAGTGGGACCAGGCGTTAAGGGCACGTGCCAAGGGCAGAGCCGCCCATTTGGGCAGCCTTGGAGGGCACAGGGGTGTGGGGAGTCTGTGGCAGCTCCTCATTAACTGTTTGCTGGGTGGGCACAGGGGTGAGGTCCAGCAGCAGTCAGCCACCCCTGCAAGGACAGGCTATGTCTCCCCTGTGTGTTTAGCGGTGGGAAGCTGCTAACCATTTCTGGGTCCGCTGTAACTTGTCGCAATGCTGTGAACCCCCATTGTACCACTGGAACTGAAAGACAGTGACTGAAGTTATGGCAAGCATCATTATTCTGAGGAGGAGGAGGAACGCCGCATATTAATAAACACCTTTTCCATGGAACCTATGGTAGAGTGAACCCGTGGTTGTGTCTCACTTTGAACAGACGTTGGTTGTCAGCACTTCTCACGATGCATTATCGTTCTACATTTCCAGCTTCTCTCTGCACAATTAGATTGAGAGCTCCTTGAAGGCAGAGTATGTGCCTGAATCTTTATCTTTGTACCTCCAGCATTTCACACGGTGCCTCCTGGTACACCGTCGGTGCTCAATACTCATTGAATGCATGCAGGAATGAATGAATGAACAAATAAAGGAATGACTAGGATGTTCGTAGTGCTGCCTAATGGGGTTTACTCCGGTTTACTAGTTAGTTTAACGATAAACAGAGAGTCTGCATCACCCAGTCATGTTGACTGTTTTGTTTTGTGTACTGTAAGCATTTCAGTTGTTTGGGCTTCACCATTCTGTGCCAATTCTCTTCATCCGGGGTAGTTACTACAGAAACTGTTACATGGTCTAGACCAAATGATACGCCTGTCTTGGCAAACTGAGAAGGCCAAAAATCACGCCAGACAATGACATTATGCTGATTCCGTGCAACCTCTAAAGCTGGTCTTATCTGTATTTTGGTATTATTTCTTATTTCCATGAACTTGCATTTCCTTGGACCTCGTGGCTGAAAGAGTAAAATAAAAAGAAATATTTCTTTATTTTAGTAATTTGTGTTTCTGTTAAATTATAACATGTCCCCTGGGTACTACTATGAAGTATGCTTATCTGGAAGATGATTTCAGATCCATTTAGACTTCATAAAGTTGAAACTTACGTTTTTTTAATTCATGTAGCTTTTCATGTGGGCACGATT
Organism: Lepilemur ruficaudatus; assembly: GCA_963574885.1. NCBI lineage: Eukaryota > Metazoa > Chordata > Mammalia > Primates > Lepilemuridae > Lepilemur > Lepilemur ruficaudatus. The sequence continues at coordinate 70,045 of CAUYRT010080053.1, read as the reverse complement.
GGTTCATCTTAGTAGAGGTTCTCAAACATTAGCCTCAGAAGTTTGTATCAGGCAACACTCTTAGAGTTGAAGGCATAAGACACCCAACAAGAAGGAAAAGAGGAAATCTGTACTTTATTGCCTCAGGTACCTGAGAAGTCCAGGAGTGGGGCTGGCTTTAGGAATGGCTAGATCCAAAAGTGCCACCAGGACTCCCTCTCCTCTCTCCTGCTCTGAGCTCTGCTTTCCTCCCAGCTTTCCTCATTCTCAGGCAGGCTTTCCCCTGGTGGAAGTGAGAGGGCATCTAGAACCTCCCAGGCCTACAACCCATCCAGTGCAAAGGGAGGACCTCTCCATAGTTACAACACCAACCCTGAGAATGGAAACACATTGTCTCTGATTGGCTGGATTGGGTCACATGCCCATTGGGAAGAGTGATGCTGGGATTGGTCAGACATGAATCACGTGTCCACCCCTGGGGCAAAGAGGGGTCAATACCACCCAAACGACTGGGCTGATGGTGAGTGAAAGTCGTTTCTCAGAAGAAAGGGATGGGAAATGGATCTTGAACAGACAAAAAGCAGCAGATTCTGCTATGGAGTTAAAGTCCTCCTCCTCCAAAGCCGACCTCACTTGTTTCAGAGTAAACCAAAGTATACTTGCTAACAACTTTTTTAGATTAAAAAAAAAAAAAGATAAATGTAAGCCATTAACATAATACAAAGACCTTCTGTTAACTTCAAGTTATGTTTATATTTTTTCAGGGTTCTTGTGCTCTTATTTAACCTCTGTGAGGTTGGTCACGCGGTTAATTATCACATTTTTCAGATAAGAAAACAACGCAAGAGAGATTCGGCAACCTGCAAGCAGCTCTGCAGTCTGATGACAACAGATTCCAGTCTGGAACTCTGTTTTCCTGATTCCTAATCAAGTGGGCCTTTTTTATTTTTTTTTAAACACTAACACAGAGAATTCCACAGAAATTGCATTTTATAAACCAAATTAAGTACATCCGTGTTGTGCTGTGTTTGGGTTTCCTAACATCCCTTACATGTGGCATTGTCCCATGTTCCCATTTTTCACTCGGTTGGAGACATGCTGGTCTGGTGTTTGGGCCTGGAATGAGGAAAGGAGAGTGGGAGGAAGATAAGTGGTATCCCATTCTCCCCGGCCGCCTGATTCTGGCAGGCCTGGAAGCCCAGCCGTCTCCCCACACACATACTCTTGGTCTGGCTCTGAATGCCCCGCATTCTCCAGTCCAGAATGTCATGCATCTGCGTCGTGTGTGTTGCACAAGAGAGCAACCACAGCCTCAAGCCCTGGAGGGGAAGCTTCTGGCTCCCCTTTGTCACTTCCAGCAGATTCATCTTCTAAAAGGAAGGGCAGCAGGGTCCCAAACTCCTGCTGGGTGGCAACAACCTCCAAAGTCAGTGCTTGGAAAATGCTGAAGGAGACACCAACAATCTGCTTGGTGGCTTCAGACAAGGTGCCACGCGGGGGCCTGGAAGGCCTGAGATTTAGGCAGCCTCTCGGCAACAAGCACTGCGCTGTGCCTTACTGTCCCCAGAGCCAGTTCTACCTCTGGACTTCCCAGTCACATGAGTTGATGGGGTCTCTCTTCAACATCAATAAACTTGAGTTGGGATTTCTGATGCTTATACCTGTGAGAGTCCTGACTGGTTACAAAGACTCAAGAGTTTCCCCATTATGAAAATATAGTAAACTGCTGTCACCTGGAGTCCCCATGCAGGGTAGAAGGATCATTTTTAGATAAATGGGATTCAGCTGTCCCCACTCAGAGCCCTTACCCTCCGAGCCATTTGTTCTTATTCAAAAAAAAGTTGAATGAGTAATGTATTCATGATTCAAAACTCAAAACAATGTGAAAAGTTGTATTATCAAGGCCCCTTTTGCTTTCCTCTACCCACATTTACTCAATTCACCCCTTCCTTGAAGATACCCACTTTTTATCAGATTTTTCTGAAAAGACAGACAAAACCAAATATCTTCACATGCTTTTCTTTTAATTTTTACCCCAAATGTAGCACACTGTGCAAACAGTTTTGAGCCTTCCATTTTTGACTTAGCAGTGTTATCTTGGAGATTTTTTTTTTTTATCAATACATAGAACTCTTCCTCATTTTGTTTGTTTTGTTTTATACCTGGACAGTATTCCGCTGCATGGGTATGCCATCATTTATTTAACAAGTTCACTATTTGATGAGCAATTGTGTGCTTTCAAAACTTTTGCAATTACAAGTAAATCCTTCATATCACACATGTGCAAGGAAATCTGTAGGAGAAATTCCAATGAGTAGGACGCTGGGAACTGCGTCTGTAATTTGACGAATATTGTCATCTTGCCTTTAGAACGTTTTACTTGAACATTTTTGTTGGAAATCTTCCCAATTACACACACTTCCTTCTAAACCGAGGATGCTGAGTAAGTTCACCTTTTCTTGTGATTCGGTTGCCACTGAGAGCATCTGTGAATGTAGATGAGGCACAGATGTGGACTCTGCTGTAGATGGTTCGGGACAGAAGCCTGCTGACTTGGTCACTGGCCTTCTGCAAACACTCTCCGTCTTCGTCCCTCTTGTATTTAAACACCTACTGCAGGGAGGGCAAGGCTGTGTGCTCCTCTTTCTGCAGACAGCAGAACTCTACTGTCTTCTGCCTCATCCCCTCTGACTTTACTCTCTTCTTTTGCATGGTCATGAGTGTCCCCAGCTCACCTGGGTTTGTCATTGCACTTTTGTCCTGCACTTTTATCACTGCCTCTTTTCTCCCCCACCATCCCTTTTTGGCATCTCTCTAAAGTCCTGTTACTTCTCTTACACTTTTTCTTATCTTTTGAGAGGATCGTGCTTTTATAGACACCAACCGTCAACCGACTACAATATTCCATTTCCTCCTTCTTGCCAAGTGACCCATGACAGAAGGGGTTATCCACAGACCTTTAGACCCTCCTGACCTCGTAACTTGGTGGTCAGTGCAGAATGATCCATGAGTGGGGGACACCAGCAATGCAGGGGCCAGAGAGAGAGGCAGGAGAAGCTCCAGCTTTGAGAAACTAAAAAATTGACTTAGAAATAATCAATCAGCTCTCATGTTGCTTAAATGTGTCTTTTATGTCATTTGGAAAAAGAAAATCCTATTTGGAATTACCTATGGGGAGGTATCATAATTTTTTTCAGTACCAGGTATTTAGGGACTTTTGCTTAAAAACTAAGGATATTTCTTTACCTGCTTTCATTATCACTCAGGTTCCTTTTTTTTTTTTTTGTCTTTTTTTAGTTCTTTGTTTGTTACTCTAATCACTCAGGTTCTGTTAACGTAGATCGAGCATTTCCATGCTGCAGAGACTGTGAGAAGGGGATTTCCTCATAGTTGGCCCCGTGTTACTCATGAGGAAATTAAAGAGCAGGGAGGTTGTCACCAGGTACCAAGTGGTGGGCCTGGGACTGACCCCAGGGCTGTGACTCCTACAGTCAGCCTTTTCCATGCTGACAACATGATTATCAACCATTCTCCTGTGAGTACGAATTAGTTAGATTTTTATAGTATAAGGCCCCAAGGAATGAAACTCCTAACTTGGCAAGTTTAGAAAAATGGGTGAAATGTCTAGGTTTCTGCCTCAAAAGGGCAGATCCTGGCTGAACTCTGAGCATCTAAGATTGGGGGGGCAGGTGACAGGTAGCAGGAACCAGGAGTAGAAACAGTAAAGAGAGAAGGCTTGTATGACACACCCAGTCGTTGTGGAGTTAGAGATTAGCTCTCCCGTGCCCATCACCACTACTGAGGAGGGGCACTGAAGTGGCCACCGTTCCACTGGGCAGTGAGGCTGGAGGTGAGGGCCTTCAGCATGGTTAAGGCTCTGGTAGCTGTGAGGTGTGGCTTCTTAGGATTCTCCACTCCTAGTACCTTTTGCCTCTGGGTGGTGCAGCAAGATGCACTAGGGCTGTGCTCTGTTTGGAATAAAGCATCTCTCTAGACGTCCCAAGGGGAAAGTCATAGTGGGGCCCAGGGGAAGACCATGTGGGCTGCCACCAGGCTGGGGAAAAGAAGTCCTTGTGTTCAATTTTTATAACAACAATCTTTTATTTTATTTTTTAAGAAGGGGTGGGGGGGATATGAGGCAAGATGCTCAGTTTCCTTATTTTATTTTTTTTGTTGTTGTTGAGACAGAATCTCACTTTGCTGCCCTGGGTAGAGCGCAGTGGTGTCATCATAGCTCATTGCAACCTCCAACTCCTGGGCTCAAGCCTCCTGGGTAGCTGGGACTACAGGGGCTGGCCACAGTGCCTGGCTGGTTTTTTTTTCTTTTTTTGTTTCTTTTTGGTAGAGACGGGGTCTCACTCTTGCTCAGGCTGATCTTGAACTCCTGACCTTGAGCGATCCTCCTGCCTCGGTCTCCCACAGTGCTAGGATTATAGGCGTGAGCCACTGTGCCCAGCCTTATTTTCCCCTTTTTTGATAGTAGCCTCCCTAATGGTTGTGAAGTGGTATCTCATAGTGGTTTTGATGTGCATTTCTCTAATGATTAATGACGTCGAGCATTTTTTCATGTGGTCATTAGCCATTTGTGTATCTTCTTTGGAGAAATATCTACTCAAATCCTTTGCCCATTTTTATTTATCTTTTATTTTTTTATTTTTTTTGAGACAGAGTCTCCCTATGTTGCCCGGGCTAGAGTGCCGTGGCATCAGCCTAGCTCACAGCAACCTCAAACTCCTGGGCTTAAGCCATCCTTCTGTTTCAGCCTCCCGAGTAGCTGGGACTACAGGCATGGGCCACCATGCCTGGCTAATTATTTTTTATTGTTTTATTTTTTTCAGTTGGCCAATTAATTTCTTTGTATTTTTAGTAGAGACGGGGTCTCGCTCTTGCTCCGGCTGGTTTCGAACTCCTGACCTTGAGCGATCCGCCCGCCTCGGCCTCCCAGAGTGCTAGGATTACAGGCGTGAGCCACCACGCCCGGCCTCTTTGCCCATTTTTAAATAGGTTCCCCACTCTCACACCCCTAGCACTCAGTCTTGTTATAGACAAGAGTTTGATATCGGATCACCAGAACACAGTGCAGTCTTTTCTGGGCCAGAAGCAGCAGCAGGAAGTGATAAAGGACCCAAGGTCTTGGGCTCCAGCTCTCTTGCTGTTCCTTGCTCATCAGGCTAATATGAGCATGAGGGACAGGAAAGCCTGGAAGACAAACTTCACCTTCTTTACCAATCATTTTGCTCAGGGTCAGCCCGAAGAGTAGCAGCTTCCAAGTGCCACCCATGACATCTGATTTAAGGTGAAGAGTGATATTCAGAGTTGGCCAGGGCTTTGACAGCTGCTAACGTAACCTTTAACGTGCGTATTAAAATGAATACTGAGCTTAGTTCAGTCTTTCATTTCCTCTTAATACTTGAAAAGCTACAGTTTTGTTTTAAAGTTCCCTCAAAAGGCTCTAGCGGGTAAATTTATTCTTCCGCTTGACTGCATTTGGAACCCTTAAGTAAGAGCCACCTTGAAATTGAAACCGGGAAAATCCCAGGTCTCTGGCCAGGAGAAGAAGCGAAGGTATGTTCTGAGGCTTATTAAATAATTACCTGGTTGTTGACATGTTATTGGGGGGTGGGGGCAAAGCCGAGGTGTTGGCAAGCATGAATAGAGACTAGTAAGGATGTTGGGTGATGAGGCTTGTACATGAGGTAGCGCGTTGTGGTGTTCCTTGACCTTTGACTCGAGACAGTCAAACCAAGGGATGTGGTCTTCAGGCTCAATCTGGCCTTGGCATGGTAGGTCGTTATATTGACTGTCTCATTGGTCGTGGTCAGCTGTGATCCAGTTGTTTGGAGCATTCACAGCAGTGACTTGGGGAGAAGAAAACGGGGAGTCAGAAGCATAACCCAGAATGAGCTGGCCCTTTTGACACCCCATCTGCAGTCGGAATGAACAGCAGATAGGGCAGGTTTCCTAATGTAATAAATTGCTCTGGGACTAAGTCAGAGCTTCAGGGAGGGACGACGTTCTCATTTGGTGATACCTTCGATCAGTGTTCCAAACTTCAGCCATCTGTGTTCCCCCTTTGAAATTTCTTGTCATGCTGTGTACTGCAGTTGACTCAATGCTTCGCGATGACTCTTTAACTTAAATATTTCTATTTCAAAGGGAAACTTTTCATACTTCTTTTCCTCCTGGATTGCCTGGCTTGGTCAACGGTGTTACCATCTACTGGGCAACCCAGGGCAGAAACTCGAGAGTCATCCTAGACTTCTCACTTTGCTCAACACCTCCTTCCATGTTCTATTAGCTTTATTTCCTGTGTACAGAGTGAATAGGTAATTGTCACCCAAGCCAGGGCATGCAAACCAGGGCATTTTGGACAGTGAAAGGGACACTATTAAGAATTACACTGGGGGTAAACTGTCTGAAGCAGATGAGGGATGTCCAGCTGACCCATTTCTGTGGTCTGAATCCTCTCCCTCCTCTCTGTTCTCACTGTCACTGCCTTAGTTCGGGCTTCATACTTATTTGCTTAGACGAGTGCAGTAGCTTCCCATTGTTCTCCTTGGCTTCAGTCTTGGCCCTTTCCAACACATCTTGCACATTGCACACAAACATTTGATACATCACCCTCTTAAAATCCTCTGGTGGCTGCCCATAGCTTCACGATAAATTTCAGATTCCTTAGTATGGCATATAAAACTTTACACAGATCTTATTCTTTTTTATCCTTCCAGCCTGTTTGCTCATTCATATATTCATTTATTCATATTTATTGAGTGTTACTCTGGGCCAGGCACAATGCTAGGCTCTGGGAATGTAATGATAAATAAGACGGGTTTCTTATTTACACTGGAGTGCAGAAACAGCCAAGGGATGTCGCAGTAAAACATGCCGTGGTGAAGCACTGCACCCTATGACCTCGACACTCAAGGTGTGGTCCGGGGAGGTGCAGCATGAGTTGCCCTGGGCGCACCATGGAAATGCAGACTCTCAGGGGCCCCGAGGAGCCAGACTCACTAAATCCAAATCTGCATTTTGACCGGGCGCCTGGGTGATTGCAGTGAATGTCAGGTGTCGAAGCCCTGGTCCATGGAACTGCACCAGCTGCAGCACTTGATTCCGATCCCCAGGGGTGGTCACGCCTGGCGGAAACTGGGAGGAGACGGAGTTTGCTACACGAAGGCGAGGTGGGGACAGACACACCTCCTGGAGGCATTGGCGTGTGCTGTGGCACACAGGCAAAAGAGAATCGGCTGTTTGGGGGCAGTGACAAGTTGTTATTGATTTTGTGAACACAGATCGCCAGTGGTGAACTTACTTCTCTCAGAGATACTGTTAATTCAAGGAAAAAGTTTGATTAAATTTAGTACCCCCATCCCTCTTCTGAGCTCATCCTGAAACATAGTGATTAAGAACCTGCACTTTGATTCAGAGATGGAAAGCAGAATAGCAGTTACCAGGGGCTGGGGCCTGGGGGCCGGTGGGGAGTTATTGCCTAAAGGGTAGGAGTTTCTGTTTGGGATGGTGAAAAAGTTCTGGAAATGGATAGTGGTGATGGTTGCATAATATTGTGAATGTCACTAAATTATACACTTAGAAATGGTTACAGTGGTATATTTTATATTATGCATATTTTACCATAATTTTTTTCAAAAAAGAATGGGTACTTTGGCATCCAACAAGACCTGATTTTCAAGTTCCAGCTCTACCATTTCCTTGCTGTGATGCCCCAGGCAAGTCAGGTAACTTCCTGGAGCCTTAGTGTCCCCATCTATGAAACGTGAATGACACTGGCACCTGTCTCATAGGCTTGTCATGAGGGTTCATTGAAGCGATGCCTGTGATGCTCCTGGGAGCTTCCTGGGTGATCCTCATGCCCATCAAAGCTTGAAAAGCCCGGACCCTAGCACGATGCCCGGCCGGCCAGATCTGTGCACTGCAGTTGTATTATCATCCCTTTCTCCTCTCTGACTGCACACCCTCAGCTGTCTTCTTCCTCTACGGCCGCCTTGATCGATCCTGGCTGCAGCTGGAGAGCTTTGTAAAACCCCATTGCTTGTGGCAATGACATCAGAATTTCAGGAAATCAAGCGGAAGCATTATTATTTCAGGTGATTCCAATGTGCAGTTAAGGCCGAGAGGCACTATCCTACAGCACGGTTCACAAACTTCAGTGTGCGACAGAAACACCTGGAGGGCTTGTCCGAACCCAATTCCTGGGCCTTGCCCCCAGAGTTTTAAGTTAGTGGACACCAAACAGCTCTCCTGCTTCATTCCACTATCTATCTATGTGGCTGCTTTGTCCTTCTGTTTGCTGTCTGTATATTTCTACCCACTTCCTAGTAACCGCTTCCAGACCCACTCCCGAGGTCTTTGCTAAAAACAGTTGCAAACAGCCTTCTTCCTGTCAGTGGTCTCGATATTCTCAAACCTGCTCTGGCTTTAGACACAGTTGACCGTGTCCCAAAATTCTCCTCTGAATTCAGAGCCATTGCTCTTTGGGTTTTCCTCCTTTTTCTTTCCTTCTCCCTCCTCCACGTGGAAGTAGGGACTCCCATGACCATTTCCTTGGATCCGTATATTTATCCCTTAGAAAGAGCCCAGCCTCAGATGTGAGCCAGGTGTGGGTTTATATCTTGTACCTGGGCAATTCACTCAAACCCTGAGCCTCGTTTCTCTCATTGGTAAGTCATGGGTGATGGCAATAGCACCCCTATAAATAATACATCCTCACACATAACACCCAGCTGTTAGCTATTACAGTGTTTTACCTTTAAGATCATTGTAAAATCCTGACCTCAAAGCGACCTCCAGGCGTGGTGGGTCTAGGCCACCGGGTGCAGAGGGCAGAGCTGGGAATACCAAAAACAAAGCATGGAGGAATGAAGGCAGGATATACCAAAAGGTAAGGAGAAGGTCCCAAGGGTTTTCCAGGAGGCCTGGACAGCCAGAGAGGTGACAGATGGGCTCTGACAATAGGAACTAACCAAGAGATTTCCTGTGACTGCATTAAAATGTGAGCCTGCGAGCTGGTCCATGCACAGGGAGGGTGCTATTAGCGGTGCCAGGATGGGCTGCGGAATGGCCCCCAAGGAACACACAAGGGGATTTCAACCCCATGAATGTGCAAGGAGCAAAGTGATAAGAAACCTGTTATAGTTTGCACCATTTGTAATAGTTGGGTGCAAAACACGACTGTGGGGTGTTACACAGAACTGTCATTACAAGATAAGCTCTCCCAGTGCTGTTTCCCGTCATGATGTTATTCAGCAGGATGGCTCACATGTTGAAATTTGAAACTCCTTGGGTGAAAAATCCCTCTGCAGGCTATACCAGATGTTGCTTGTGTAGCTCCCCAAGCCCCAGAAAGATGAGTTAATCCTTGAAGGAAATTATTTTGAACTTGCATCAAACTCAGAGGCTTTGATCCAACAGGCCATGGCAATTAAAAACAAGGCTATCAGAAGAGCTGTGGGTGGTAGTCCTGTCTCTGAGAAAGGAACAGGGCCACTGGCTGACGGCTGCATTCCAGAACGCCTCCAGATGCAGAGGGCCTCATCTAGTGTGATGTTGTGAAAATATTGCACTTTAAGCACATGGAGTCATAAACAAAGCTTCCTTGCCCTTTAAAGACCCTGTAGAAGTATCACCCTCTCCAAGATGCTTCTCCCGAGGGCTCCGGGCCCCACTGACCTCATTCACCTCGACCTTCTCTTGCCCTAATTGACTGTAGCACACAGCTTGCCCCTTGTTATTCTCCAAATACATCGTTGTCTTTCTCCAGTTATATAAGTTCCTAGGCGTCCCAAACCAATTATATTTTATATTTCTTTGTATCTCTGCATGCCTAGCACTGTAAGAGGCACATAATAAAAAAATATCATGCTCATCTTTGCACCCCTAAAATCTAGTACAGTACCTCACACATAGCAGAGATTCAGTAAGCAAATAGATGCTTATTAAATGAGTGGAATTGTTGGTTGATAGCTAAGTTGAGTCGGCATGAAAAATAAATAAGGGAAGATTTAACAAACATCTCTTCTATTGTTTGCCCAGCACCTCACCCCTTTTCTTCCAGAAGTTTCCCCTCCCTGGCCCCATCTTTGTGGTTCCCATAGGAGCTGACGCAAACTGCTTCAGTGAGTCCTTCCCTGGGACTTTTTCACTTGGAACCAGAGAGAATCTTAAGATAGAGTCTTTCTAGAGCCCCAAATTTGGGAGCTCTTGGCCTCTATGTTTTTCACTATGCAAACTCTAGCTAGAGTGAAGAAGGAAGCTAATGAAGAGAGTGAGTGGAGCTGCAGAGACAGGAAGAATAAAAGAGAACTTTGACGGTATTTGAGTTCTTGGTTCCAGGTGTTCCTGAGCTCTAGGCACATTCCTGTCTTTGGGTTTCAGGGCCATCACATTATTCCTTACAATGCTTCCCCACCTTTTGCTTAAATGAATTTGAGTTACCTCTCTGTCACTTGCAACCACACAAGTCCTAAATACCACAGAAATGTCTGCTTGCGTGGCAGACACTCAATAAAAGAATGGATGAATAAAATCTCATTATGCCAAGTTATGAAATTTTGCAAACAGGAATTTTTCAAAACTCCCCATTTTTATTTGTGGTTTTAATACGTGCCTCTTTGCCATTCCTCCAGAGCTAGTGTAGTACTAGACATAGAGGAGGCATGTGGCATACAAGAACGATACAGTTTTTGGTAGGTTGAGTGTTCGTTTTTCATTTTCAATGCTTTTTCCCATGTTTGCATTTGTTGAGAAGCTCAGATGCCTGGGCCTGCAGTGGCATCTGTGCATGATAAAAAAACATTCATAAGGATTTACTCAAGTGCAAAAGGGTGATGGGCTCTGAACAGCAGCCACAGACTTAACACCAGGGGATGGTTGTCATGAGCAAGGGTTGGAGGAAAGAGCCTTTGCACAGCTCCATGGCAGAGAAGGTGGTTCTAGAAACTAAATGGTGGCCACATTTTCTGAACCTTAAATGCAGACACATGGCTCAGTGCATAGGAGGGAACTTATGGAAATAATGGGACAGCTTATTTAATGTTGGGTGGCCAGTTCAGCATCTCTGGTTACCATATTTATAGAGCTAATCTTTAGCATCAAACCCTTCTCTAAACAGACTTGTTTACTTACTGCCACCCAAATAGCTCATGTTGGTTTTATCCTTGGCACATTTACTCAGAAAATTCCAAGTGCCAGATACCTCTCCCTCCCTTACTTTATCTTTTTTCCTTTTCTGTCCTACCCATGGTCCAGGTCCAGCTATCCTATCTCCTCCAGAAACTACTCTTCTGTCTAATCTGCCATATCTGGCATTTCATTATTCATTCTAAGACTGGCAAATACATGCCATATAACCACATACCCACAGTCCTGTGACAGACATCACTAACTGATATTGTTGCTTTTACTCTCTGCAGCTGGCAAAACCCTCTCAGAATTATTCTTAACATAGTTCTTGAGGCAGTTACTAAAGGCTGACTGGAGTTATGTGAAACCTAGTTGTTATCTCTGATTTGTTCCTTTATATTGTTATTTGAAGTTTCTGAGTGTGCTTGTCTTCTTTCTCCATCTGGGACATTAAGTCCGTGAGGGCAGGGACCATGCCTTAATAATTATAACACCAATAATAATAGCAGTGGCAAATACTTATTGAGTACTTAAATGTCCTGGTGCTGTGCTGACCATTTTACATGTATTAGCTAATTAAATCCTCAACAAATTCCTGTGAAGGGAGTATTATTTTCCCCATTTTATGCATGGAGAGTGTGAGTCTTGAAGATGATAAGCAACTTGGCCAAAAACACACAACCACGATGTGGCAGAACCAGAACTTGACCCGCAAGCTTTTGCTCTTATCCAAAGTGGTGCACTTGCCTTACTTTGTATGTGTGCATAGTAGGTGCTTAATAAGTATTTGTTGAATAGAGGCTTTTTAGAAAACAATGAAGTTCTTTACAAGAGACAGAGAGAAATTGAATTGAGAACACCAAAACCAAATTCTTTTCCCCAAAGAGTTGGAACGTACTTGAAAGGGGTCTACTTAACTTTCCCAATATCCTTGGCTGAAGGCAATGGCCTTCCGCATGCCACAAGTAAACATGCTTTATGGATACAGAAATACTAAAGGTCAACTCTAAGGGGGTTGGAGCAGCAGCCTGGGACCTCCTGACAGGGTCCTTGCAGTCACTGGCGTCGCCCTGGGACTCAGTTTCCAATTTGTAGAATGATTCATTTGGACTTGATTTAGCACTTCCCAAGCGTGTTCCCTGGAATATTGGCCCTACAAGAAATTCGTGTAAAAAGTGGTTCTGCTGTCAAGTGCGATTGGGAAATTGCATTTCCCTTGGGAGATACTCAGTCCATATTAAATGCTCTGAGAAGGTCAGCAGGAGAGAATCTCCTTATTTAATATTTTCTTAATTCTTATTTAACCCGGCATTTCCTAACACTCCTTGCTTTCACATAATAAAGGCAAATATCTCTCATAACTAATCCCATACTTGGTTAAAAAAAAAAATTGGCTAAATATTTTCTAAGGACCCTTCCTAACATTCTATATTGTCTGTGAAACTGATAATATAAGTTGACTGTAAATTGCCCCTCAGTGATTTAAAGGTGGAATCACAATTTTGAACTTTCGAGATTTATTTGAGAAGTGTAAAGTGTTTTAAGATTAACTTACCAAGTTTAGCGGCTCATGCTGCCTGGTTAGTTTCCTAAAGTGGACCATAGGGGGCGCTAGGGGACCATGGAAATGGCTACCCAGGCACAAGCTCAGCGAGAAAGGGCAAAGTGGAGGTGTAGAAACCAGAAGGATTTCAGCAATGCCTTTTCCAGCTGAATGGAAAGCTACTGGGAAGACACTCCTTTCCCTTTTGGGTTTCTCTCTGCCTCTCTGTTTTTTGGAGAAAAAAAAACGGGATAGAATCAGGATAGGTAACATCTTACTTTGGCCGTTTCCCTCTATAGATGGGAAGTCACATAAATCAGCTCTTTCCAACTGCTTGTCGATGGTGGTGCTCGCTTTGGGGCAGCTCCATTTGACTGTGGAAGTTTTTTATTGAATAAACATAGAGGCTATGGGTTGGAAAAAAGAATTCTTTCTTTCATCAGTTCTCTCATTTTAAAGGAAAAAAAAAATTGTACACGTGAAGAAAAGAACAAACTTCTTTAGGCTGTAAGCTCTTTTTAATTTAATTTTTTTGTCTAGACTTTGGGCTTAAGACTTGTACACTGAGATTCTTTTTAAGGATGTGTCGGGTTATAAAAGGCTTGGGGGCAACAGGGCTGTACGACATACCTTTTTCTCACTTATGGCTTCCCTGTCCAAGTCAAACACAAGAGGTTTATGCAGTGACTGGTTTTAAGGCAATATTGTCAGTAGCAAGTGGGTTATTTTGTTCCTTACCTCCACCCGTGTTATTACCCCCCTCTGCCAGTGCCGCCCCTACACTTAGGAAAGGACCCCTCACTTAGGAAAGACGGCTTTACATAGACTTTTATGGTTTTTTCCTCAAGAGAAAGTGTGAAACAAGCTTCAGGAGTTTAGCCCACAGAAACCAACAAGAGAAATCACTTTCCACCCATAGAAATTCTCTACACACTGGCTCAGAGAAACTTTGAGGTTGGAGGGTCTTCAGCATTTATCTAATTTCAATCCCTTTGTTGTAGACACAAAGGGACCAGAGTCTCTGTCATGCAGGGAGGTGCCAGCCCTGCCCGTGCCTGAGCTTCTGGCCACTTGTTCCCTGAAGCAGTGCCCTTCCCACCGCTCTGTGCAGACCCCAGTCTCCAGCCCTTAGGAGATTTCGGGTGGGTGCAGGCAGCAAGGTGCACAAGCAATAGACAATCCCCCCTGATTCTCCATGCTGCGTGGAGCACCTTGCTTTTGACAATTCCATTCCTGTCCCACTGAGTATGGTGGAGACATGGAGTATGAGGGGGTATTGCTGGACCAGCAAACAAAGCCAAATTTGTCTGTCTAATTTCTGATCCATTTCTACCATTCACCTCTCAAAGTAGTGCTGGGAAGAGCTTGGAAGCTAGAAATTAAGCAGTTTAAACTCTTTGGAAAGTTTCTAGTGCCTTAGAATTCCAGGAAGTACTGAATCATAGAGTCACAGCATAGGAAAAGATTTGTAAGAAAAGGATATAATGAATGTTCATTGAATACCTCCCATATTATTGGATGTATTTTTATCTCAACCTCCCAGTCATTCTCAGAGGTAGGTATACTGTGACTTCCTTTTTATAGAGAGGAAACAAAGGATCAGAGTGGGTAAGGAAATTGGCCCAAATCATTGAGCTTGTAAGCTGGGATTTGAACTCAGGTCTGTTTTGACGGAGGCCATTGCTCAGACCATGACGCCATTACTTTTAGTTCTCACTTCCTGTTTCCTACTGGAGGATGCTCAGTCCATACCCTCTATCTGTGAAAGATTTTTCCCCCTGTACTTTCTTCAGATTCCCAGACAGCAGCATTCTACAACCACATTTATGTCTGCCTTTCACAACCATTAGAGTGAGCAAGTGCTTCCTAGCATCTAATTTAACTCCCCCAATGCAGTGAGAGCCGCTGGCCCTGTCCTCAGGGAACATGGAAAATGGCTACAATATTCCAGTTAGCAGCGGCTTCCCAGTCCTGGTTCCAAACTGCTTCTGTTAAAGAAATTGCCAATTCAAAACACATGCACTGTCGTGAGGCCTCACCCCGACCCAGATGCTCAACTCTTCTTTGGGTGAGTCTGAATATCACTCAGAATCAGGATCTGTTATCCAGATTGCGAACAAGAGGGACCACAGATTTTCTTCTACCCCCATTCCTGAGCTGAGCCCCAACCGGATTCTTTTTTTCAAAATATATTCTAGGCCTAGCATTTGATGTGATCAAACAAAGGAGCTTTTTGCAACAAAGCTGTGTCAGAGATGAGAAAACTGGAAATTTTGGCACTTTCTATGATTCTTTACTAATAGAAAAATCTAGCCCTTTGCAAAAACACATGTGTATATCATGACAAAGAAACAGAGTGCAGGGCTGGGTGCTGTGGCTCACACCTGTAATCCTAGCACTCTGGGGGCCCAAGGCAGGAAGCTCACTTGAGGTCAGGAGTTTGAGATCAGCCTGAGCAAGAGCGAGATCCCATCTCTACTAAAAATAGAAAAATTAGCTGGTCAACTAAAAATATAAACGAAAAATTAGCTAGGCATGGTGGCTTGCACCTGTAGTCCCAGCTACTTGGGAGGCTGAGGCAGGAGGATTGCTTGAGCCCAGGAGTTTGAGGTTGCTGTGAGTGAGGCTGACACCAAGGCACCGAGGCACTCACTCTAGCCTGGGCAACAAGGAGAGACTCTGTCTCAAAAAAAAAAAAAAAAAAAAATAGAGTGCATAGTAGTATAACAACTTGCATTTATGAGCAAGTGAAGGTTTGTGGAAAATGTAGGCAATATGGAGGTGAAAGACCTGTATTTGAATACAAGCATATCTGTGACATCTTTGGCAAGTTACTTAACCTCTCTGAGCTTCAATTTTCTTCTCTGTGAAATGCAAGTAATACATAACTCACTGGATTGATGAAAAAATTCCTGCAAAGTGCTCCATAAAAATTTTAAAGATATTATTATTGGCACTATTGCTATTGCTGCAGCTCTTAAAAAAAGCCTACCTCTGATTCAAGAGAAGAATAACCTTCAGTCTTGCTCTTTTTGGGCACACTGTTATTCCTTATATATTTAATAGCTTATTCTAATAATAGCTCATGTTTATTGGGTGTTCACTACATGCTGAGCTTTAAAAGTCTTAAGCTTTACATGTTTTAGCTCATTCCTAATAATCCTAGGAGGTAGATGCTGTCTTTAGCAGCCCTATTTTACAACTGAGGCAAAGAAGCAGAGCAAATTACCTAAAGCTACTAAGTAATAAATGACTGAACCTAGGCAGTTTGATTCCAGAATCCATGCTCCTGAGCACTATATCAGGATTCATTTTGGCTGTGATGACAGAACAGTGGCTTAAACTAGATGGAATTTTATTTCTCCCTTATGTAAAAGTCCAGAGGTTGATGGTTCAGGACTATACCAGAGGCTCGACTCCACACAGTACTCAGGGCTCTAGGCTCCTTCCCTATTCTAGTTCTCCTAATATGTAGTCTCCTCCCAAACATCCGAAATAGATGCTACTGCTTCAGTCTTCACATCTGTATTCCAAGCAGCAGGGTAGAAGAAGGGGCAGGATAGAAAAGGGACAGAACACATGCCAGTTATTTATTATTGACTGCTCTTAGATGTAGCCAGGTGATATTTCAATTTATATTGCTTTGATCATCATAGCAAGGGCGCTGGAGTAGTCATTCTTCTAGATGGCTTTGTGATCAGTTACAAATGAGAGGATCCTACTCCTGAAAGAAGGGGAGAGGTAGCCAGAGCCTAGCTGGGTGCATGAAGGACTAGTGGGAGATGAAGCTGGAGCAGTACGCAGGGCCTGGGTGATGAGAATTTCCCACTACCCTACATTTCACCACTCTAATCTTTGAGTTCCTCTCCCGTTTCAGCAGGTACTAAGGGGAAGGCAGCTCTGTCCCTTGAGAACCGTCAGTTATGGCCATTTACGGGCCCTCTGAAGCCTTACCGTCAGGACCCCCAGAACACAAGTCGGGTGTCCCCCTTGGGGATGGGCTTTGGGCAGGTTCCAGTCTGGGACTGCTTCTGATCACATCTCCAGAGAATCATGAGGTGGGTGGCTTCTGATTCAAGTCTCCAGAGAGTCCAGGAAGGAGGTGGGTGGGGAGGGTACAGTGATGGACCACAGGCTCTGAGTGGCCCTCAGCTGGCTTCTTTGAACTTCCAGAGCAACCTGGATGCCAGCTGCTAGGGAGTAACTTCATGGTTTCCAAAGCTCTTCTGCACACCTTGAAACACACCATAAGACCCTGGTAGGGCTTGCTGTGCTCCCTGCTTTGCCAATGAGGAAACAGGAAGTTGGAATCTCAGGGTGATATTCAGGAGAATGAGGTGAAGTCTTAGAATCTGTCCTTTCACAGGGATGCCAGGTGATTCTCATGTCCAAATAACTTTGGGAAACACCAAGCTCAGGGTGGTGAACGATACGGGAGGGTCACAGATAAATCATAGGGTGGCAGATAAATCACAAGACCATAGACTCCAGGATGACTTTGAGTTATTTCACACTGCTGTATCTCTGTACTGGGCACATTGTGGGTACTGAATAAATATTTGGTGAATGAAAACAAGTTTAGGTATCCAGACATCTTGTATCCTATTTCCTCTAGTGCTATGGAATAATCCTAGAATAAGTTCACATTTTTATATGTTTAGCACCCACAGGGCGAAAGTTACATATGATTAAAACCACCATTGTACAGATGTGGAAACTGAGGTTAAATGACTTGGCCAAGGTTACACAAATAATAAGTGTTAGAACTAGTATTCAAACTCAGGGTCTTAAATATTATATGCTCTTGTTTCTCAAATAGGGAATCACTGTTTCATGTCAGTAGATTTACCATCGCTCAAACCATTCCATGGGAAAGAGAAAAAGTCTATTCTGTAGATGTTTAGCGTAACAGTTAACCTGATACACAGATGTGAGTCTTGTTGCTTGACACCACCCATGTTATAGAAAAGTTCCACTCCGCTTCCTAGACTATTTGCTCACATTCAAGTGCCAAACTGGATTGGCGGAGAGGAATGTATATTGGCCTTGAATGTTTACTTTATTGTGAGCACACATCTGTTTTTGTTAATGGGGATGAGGGCAATCAGTGTGAGCTCTCCTTAGCAGACAGTCTTGATGGTGGAATTCTCTTCCAGTCTGTGAATTTTTATCATCCCTCAGGCTGGAAAGCAGATTGTCAGTTTAGACAGTGCCCTGGTGAACCCAGAGGCTTCGTTTGTTTGGGGCTGAAGTTGAACTTTCAGGAGATGTGAGATTTTTGTGGTATGGTAACTATATCAAAAGGACCCCAAGTAGACCTGGAAGAGCAAAACAACTCTGAGAACCCCTCTCTTATCCAGCGACACATTCAAAGTATAAGAGCTAAGCCCTTTTCTGATCTGCTTTCGCAGGGGCTCTGCCAGCTTTTATAGCCACTGCCCCGGCTCTAGCTCGTGTGGGGAGGGGAGGCTGCCCACATTGGGAATAGTTTTCATTTCCTTCCTTTGTTGACATTCCTTTATAGAAGACATGACGCCCACAGATTGCACTGGCAAACGTTGCCTCATAATGCGTTTGGCGCTAGTCTTCTTTGTGTGATCTGTCACCAGTTCATTTGTCTTAGGTGCAGATGACCTGGCCCCTGCCTGCCTGACCCCTATAACACAAAGCAGGGTACAACTATGGATAGTCTGTTAGTGGGTTTCATGAAGAGTTTGCTTTTTCACTCAGCCACTTTTCCTGAAAGAAGAGTTGAAGACAGGACTGCCCAAGTTGCTCCTTGGGCGCAAACTGTGACTGGGTTTTTGGGTCCATCCCACCACCCTAAGTGATGAGAACAGTTGTTGGCTCATTGACTGACAGAAGCTAGACCCTCTGACATTTTATGGAATTGAAACATTTTCAAAGGGCAGAGCATGAAAAAATAGTGGAAGTGGGAGGGGGGACCACAGAGGGTCTTGGTAGTGTGTCCGTGAGTGCTGTTCAGAGTCTGACTTTGTGCTTATTATATTTTATCACAATAAAAATGCTGTGATCTTTTTTCTTGGTTACAAAACAAATATGATGACTCATGGTTCAATGCTTCCTTATCTGATTTGTTAGACCTTTTACATTTATATCACACTTTTAACAGTTAAAATGTTTGTCTTCTGAAATATCTGCTCATTCCCTTGGGAAAGGCATTTTTTAGTTTTTTAATTTTTTTTTTTTTTTTTTTTTTTGAGACAGGGTCTCCCTCTGTCGCCCAGGCTAGAGTGTAGTGACATCATCATAGCTCACTGCAACCTCAAACTCCTGGGCTCAAGTGATCCTCCTGCCTCAGGCTCCCGAGTAGCTGGGACTACAGGCGTGCAACATCTGGCTAAGTTTTGTATTTTTTTATACAGATGTGGTCTCGCTAGTGTTGCTCAGGCTGGTCTCGAACTTCTGGCCTCAAGCAATCCTCCTGTCTCGGCCTCCCAAAGTGCTGGGATTACAGGTGTGAGCCATTTGCACCCAGCCAGGAAAAGCATTTTGGAATACACAGAACCTTCTTTTATCCTCCCTTCACCTCCCACTCCCCACGTACCACACTTAAGCTTTCCCAAATTATAACTCTGCCAACTGTAGGGAACTAGAGACCATCTTCTGTGGTGCTGACAGAATGTGATACTGGGCAAGCAACAGGTGGTTAAAGATTTGAGAAGGAAGGGGACCTGTGTCCATTCCAGTGTGTCCTGAAGTGGATAGACCTCAATATAGCATGTCTAAGCATGAGAACTGGACGCTACCTTCAAGGCTGTGGGAGCCTGAGTGAAGTTTTGCCTTTATGGAGTTTTCCCCGCTTCTCACTGGGAGAGAGATGACACACCGGCACAGAGCCCCCGCCTCTCACACCGCCACACAGCACCCCAGGTTCCCCACCGCCTAGAGGAGGGAAAGAGAACCAGGAAAGAGATCTGGTGTCTCGCTTCCTGCCAAATTTGTTCTGTGGGCCACTCAGCGGATTTAATTTAATATAAAAAATAAAGAAATATTTATCATATATACTCTGAATGTTGTGTAAGAATACTTAATTGTTAACAATATATGACAAAATCAACCTCAGTTTCAAAGATATTAGAATTTAAATCAAAAAAATTTTCCCCATCAGATTAGCAAAGAAAGATGTTTTTAAAAGCTCACCCACAACGATGGTGAGTGAAGGTGCAGGGAAACGGTTACACTTAAACACTTTCAGTAAATACATAAATTGGTGTCATCCTTTTGGCACATTATTTGGTCAGTACTTACAGGCTTAAATTTCAACCCAGTAATTCTTCTCACACCATATGACTTGCTTTGGCTAATAGAAAGCTAAAGCGTTGGGGCAGATATTTTAAGAGCCAATGCACACTTCCCTACATTCTCCTTTCCCTCTTGCATGACAACCAGACACATTTGAGATGGTGGCTGTGCCAAAGTGATCACGTGAGCAAAGCCTTGCACCATCCTGCACTCAACATGGAGCTTGAATGAGAAACAAACTTCTGTTGTGTGAAGTCACACAACCAAGTTGAGAATCTTTTGTTATTGCTACAAAACCTAGTTTATCTGAATTAATACAAAAATCATGCAGGCACTAAAATGATATTTTAAAAAAATATTTATATGGGAAAAATTTCAGTATATATAATTCTGTTAATATATAAAGAAGCAGCTTATAAAGCAGGTATATATTTGTGTATGTTATATGAGCCTGAATTTGTCAAAACAAGCAGTCATAGACACATATATACTGAAAGGAAATATATCAGAATGTTAACAGTGGGTTACAGGTAATTTTTGTTTTCTTCTTTCCTCTCAATAGTTCCCAAATTTCCTATAATGAATTTGTATTATCATGGTAAATTATATTCTTTTTTTTCAATCCCTGCCTCCCCCCTCCCCTGAGAGTATTTTTCATCCCTGCCCATCATCCAGCGATTCACTCTGCTTCCTGTAGGGGGCGTTTATGCCTCTACCTCGCTGGACTAGGGCTTGGCCATGTGACATGCTTTGGCCAATGAAATGCAGTAAATATGGGTTGCCATGTTGGAACAGAAGGTTTAAGATGCATCTTGAGTTTCGGCCAGTTCTCTTGCTCTTTCCCAGGCACGTCCTATGCAAGGGATACTTTCTCAGCCTGGGTTCCTGGAATGAGACGGCAGAGCAGAGCCAGGACCTGTTGCAAAACCATAGCCCACCCCCGCCTCCACAACGGCAAAATAAACTGTTGTTTTAAGTCACTGAGATGTTGAGAGTGTTGTTCACACAGCAAACTTAAGAAAATTTCTCTTTTATCTTAAAAAACACACCTAAAAGTATGGCCATCAGTGACTCATAAGCCACCAAATTTTTTCTTAGTCAAGCTCCATTTCCAGTGCAGGAAGGCATGAAGGCTCTACTTACTCACTTTGATCACTTTGGAACAGCCACTATCACAAAGTCCTGCTCATAAAGAACACTGCTTTCTTCTCCTTGTTTTTGGTTTTTTTTTTTTTTTTGGAGGTGGGGAGACAGGGTCTTGCTCTGTCACCCAGGCTGGAGTGCAATGATGCATTCATAGCTCACTGTAATCTTGAACTCCAAGCCCAGACAATTTTTTAAAATTTTTTGTAGAGACAGGGTCTTGCTCTGATGCCTGGGCTGGACTCAAACTCCTGGCCTCAAGCAATCCTTTCTCCTCAGCCTACCAAAGTGCTGAGATTACAGGTGTGAGCCACTGCAGCTCACCTTCACTGTCTTTAAAGAAATGATTTCCCTGTTTCCCATGTCACTCCTCACTCTACTGGCACCTTCTGCAGATATCTGTGGCTAGAATACTTTAGGTCTGCATCTCTCAGCTCAGTCAGGGGCCAAGGGCCTCCTGGTTAACTTGCCTCATCTCCACTCTCTGAGGTCATGTATTTCTTTAAAGTATGGCTGCGATTTCCACTCAATCCCCAGCCCACGTGGTTTGCCCTGCAAGCTCCTACTTTGGTAACCCTCTGCTGAGCTCGCCAGCAGCACCATTAATACCTTATCATTCACTGGGCTCTTTAAGAACTGCAGGACACTCTCGGTCCCACGTGGGAGCCAAGGACGGCTGGGCTTAGCAGCCCACGTCGGTAGAGAGGGCACTCTGTCTCGTTTCAATTACTGCCCTCATGGTGGAGAAGAGGAATTTTCACCCTGCTGGAAGGAGATGACCTAGACTTCCTGCCCTTCTCCTTAAGTGAAGGTCACAGAGGGAAGTAGGCCCTGTCCCAAGGGTTGAAAGTGAGGGCTCTGTGGGCTCCTCAGACCTGAACCAGATTCTCTCGTCTCTCTGAGAGCCATGCGCTGGCCATGTTTGGGAGCATATTCCCATCTGGCTATCATTTCTCCAGCATAGAATGTGGGAGGTGAGGATCACACGGCATTCCCTTGTCATTCCCAAGATGCCTCTGAACTCCTTTCCTTGAATTTTTGCTTCCATTCACGCTGAACTTCTTGAATGGCTCCCAGCACTCGCCATGTAACTTTCTACTTCTGAGCCTTTGCCCATGCCGTTTTCTCTGCCCATGCTGCCTTTCCGACATCCACTACTCTCAGAAAACCTCTACACATTTCTTACAACACTGCCCTCGCCTCTTCCTGTAAGATGTTCACTTCTTTCTTAGCACTTTGCATAATGGCCTTTGTCAAAGAGAACTTTTGTGTCTGTCTTTATCATGAGAATAGAAGGTCCTAAGAATGCCAGATGCTGGCTAGGATGTGGAGAAAGGGGAACCCTCCTGCACTGTTGGTAGGAATGTAAATTAGTACAGCCACTAAGGGCAGCAGTATGGAGGTCAAAAAACTAAAAATAGAACTACCGTATGATCCAGAAATTCTACTACCAGGTATATATCCAAAAGAAAGGAAATCATTATATTGAAGAGATATCTGCATTTCCATGTTTATCTGAGCACTATTCACAGTAGCCAAAATGTGGAATCAACCTAAATACCAATTAATGGATGAATGGATAAAGAAATTGTGGCATATATACACAATAGAATATTATTCAGCCATTAAGAAAGATGAAATCCTGTCATTTGCAGCAACATGGATGGGACTGGAGGTCGTTATGTTAAATGAAATAAGCCAAGAACAAGAAGACAAATTCACATGCTTTTACTCACATGTGGGAGCTAAAATAGTGGATCTCATGAAGATAAGAGGGTATATTGGCAGTCACCAGGGGGAAGGGTAAGCTGGAAAGGGTAAGCTGGTGAGGGGATGAGAAGAGATTGATTAATAGGTATAAATACACAGTTTTATAGAAAAAATAAGACCTGATATTTGATAGATCAGTAGGGTGACTATAGTTTACAGCAATCTATTGTATATTTCAAAATAACTGGAATAAAATAATTTGAATGTTTCTAGTATAAAGAAAAGACAAGAATTTAAGGTTATGGATATCCCAGTTACACTGGTTTGATCTTTACAAATTATATGGCTGTATTAAATTACCACATGTATCCCCCAAATATGTATATCTATTATGTATACGTAAAGAATAAATAAACTTTAAAAAATAAAAACAGCATCCCAAGGGGCAGGGGCTCCATCTGAAGCATCTTTTTTCCCCTGATGCCTGGCATAGAAAAAGCGCTCAACAAATGTTGGTTTACAAAAGTGATTTTGGGGTAAAAGTGTGTGGATTATTTCTTACAATTGTATTTGAATCTACAACTATCTAAAAATAAAAACAGTTAATAATAATTTTAAAAATTCCTAAATGAAAAGAGCCTGTCATTTTCTAAAACTCTCTGGTTACCCCTGGTGGAAGACCAAAGCCCAAAGGAAGTCTCAGTCTTCATGAAGCTGCCATTTCCAAATGGGGAATGGAGGCTTCGAGCTATTAGTAGGCGGGTGCACGCTCTCCATTTGTCCTCAGAACCATCAAGCTCTGAAAGGCTTTGAGGCAAGTTGGGGCACCTGCTAGCTCATTCAGATTATGCCAATTATTAGAAAAAGGGCCTCCAGGCTGATGAATTAGGAAGAATGGCCTCCTCTAGGCTTTGTGGGCTGATAGTGTCTCTGTGCAAAATAAAAGTACAGCACCCTTCCTCCAGGAGCTTCACCCACACAAACAGGCTAAGAGAGGAGCATAGGCCAAATGTCAGCCCCTCTCTCCACCTCAGCCCTGCCCTCTTGGGTACGGCACAGCCTGAGCACAGTAGTCTAGGCTTAGGTATTTTCCTAGGTTTGTCATCTCATTTAAAAGGGCCAACTGCTATGTGTTCATCCCCTTGGAGTGTCTGCTTTTATGAAAATGTTACTTGTGGGTGTAGCAGAAACTTAGTATGTTCTGTTAATTTTCTTAAATGAGTCAATATAAGTAAAGAGTTAGTGTGTGGCTCATTCTTCACAAAAATTAGTTCCCTTTTAGTGAATGTCCCCTCTTAGTCCATTCAGGCTGCTATAACAATGTACCACAAACTGGGTGGCTTATAAACAACAGAAACTTATTTCCCAACGTTCTGGAGTCTGGGAAGTCCAAGATCAAGGTGCTGGCAGACTCTGTGTCTGGTGAGGGCTCACTTCCTGGTTCCCAGATTGTGCCTTCTCGCTGTAACCTCACATGTTGGAAAGGACAGGGAGTTCTTTTCGGCCTTTTTTATAAGGGTACTGATCCCACCCACAAGGGCTCCTCCTTCAGGACTTAATAACCTCCCAAAGGGCCCACCAACATCACCTTGGGGGTTAGGATGTCAACATATAAATTTTTTGGTGGTGGGCGGCAAGGATGCAAACATTTAGACCATAACATCCTCCTTTTGGGTTTCTTCCTAGTGGAAGTTCTTGTCAGCATAGAGTTTTCTGTGGGGCATTTTTTTTCCCCTGAAGAGGAAAGTGAGGGTCCAAGAACCAGTTTCAGCCCCCTACACATATCTCAGAGGCCTGGTCCTACAGAATTTTGCTAAGCAGGCAGAAATATGCATTTTAGTTAAGATTGTAATTACTGGCCATAGTATATGTGTTGCCTGGAGTAGGGTGGAGTAACAACCTATTAAAATTGCTCCTATAATTAAGAAGTGCCTGTAAGTGTATTTGCATCCACAAGACTGAATTCTTTGTGTGTAGGGACCTTAAGTTCACACCTACATGCTGACTAATCTACTGGGATCTGACACTGTCATACCAAGATGGCACAGACACACACCTGACTAGTGACATGGGGCAGAAAGTAAAATAAATTTGCTGACGAAGCTTCCACGTAGAGAGGTAACGGGATGCATGGATACTCTGGGCTGCAATCATCTGACAGAGAGGGATGTGCTTGGTCAGCCAGAGCTGGATGCACCGTGGCAATGACTCCGGGGGAAGGACCCTTTCCTTGTACTGCTCTATGTATATGTGGGAAATGATGGCAGAGGACATCTAGAACACTATGGATACCCGGAACTTCCTGGTTGAGGAGGCAGCCTTATTAGAAGATGGAGCCTCCAGAGATGAGCCGCTAGCATCAGCCTGATCATCCCTTGAGCTAATGCAGACCTGCTCAGCCAGCTTCTTGTTGGACTACCTAGGAGGCTGCTGGGATTTGTCTCTCCTCTGGCACCAAGTAGGCAATTGGGCACTCAGTAAGTGTTGCATGAATAGAACTATTATTGTTAGGAGGAAAGTCATGTTTATTTCATTTAAATTTGCTCTCCTCCCACAAGCTGGCTATGATTAGGCGTCTTAGGAGTGGATGAGCTAGGCTGGGTCTGCAGTGATTTTCTCTGGCTACCCATTTCAAAGAGAAGGGAGTGGGCATATTAGCTATCATTTGTGCTTTTTGCACCTTGTTACCCAGAACAGAAACCAAGAGAATGTCTCTCTCCTGCTGGGTAGAAGAGGTAGCCAGTAGAGAGATATACGCACAGAGGAACTAGGCCAGGCATAGCTTTCTGCCCTGCATCACATTTTGGGGAGAGTAGCCCCCTCATGTCAAGGAGAACCTCTAGACCATTCTTGGGGGAGGGTATGGTTAGGAATGGCAATCATGTTGTCTCAGCCCAAACCTCAGGGCCTGTGGCAGCCGTACGATATGATAGCTGTTGAGTGCCCTTTTGGAGATAAATGTATGAAACCAGGACTATGCCAAGGGGAAAAACAACCCAAGATCAACCCAAGAAACAACCCAAGAAACCAAAAGGTGGGTTTCTTGGGATCCCTGAAGGCCCCCGGCCTCACTGGAAGTTCCAGATTTGCTGCTCCTGGGATGGACATGGAGCAAGGTGAGGCACCTCCTGGAACCTACCAGAGTCGGGGGAAGAGTATGTCACAGGGTGGCAGGCTTCCATGGCCACGGTGACTGGTGACAGGCCTCGGGCTTCTGGGTGATGAGCAGAGCTGCATCTTTTGGGGTCAGAGATGTCAGGGCTCAGGGAGTGTGAGGGATCCTTGCCGTCGTGGGACTAGCAACAAAACAGTGTAGGGCTGCTGGGTAAGAAGCTGCCTTTCCTTCCACAGGCAGGAGGAGGCACCGCAGCTTTGAAAGGCAGATGTATCTCTGAGCACTGGGTAAGACTTTTTTCTCTCCCTCAAACTGAAGAGCCTCCCAGGGTGGGATGGATCTGTGATCTCCTGGTGATGACTTGACCATGCACTTGCAATACCAAGGACAAAGAAACAGCTTTTTTTGTGGAAGGTCGTTATGGCCCATCTACTATTACTGGCTATTAAGCAGGCACTTTGCTAAAAGCTGTACAAACATTTTTTCACTTAACCCTAGAAATAACCTTATGAAGTAAGTACTTCTGCAATTTAGGAATTCAAAGCTTAGAGAAGCTGCGTAAATTGTTCAAGATAAAACAGCCTGGAGTGGTAGAGCCTGGAACAGAACACAGTTAAGTCAGACTCTAGAGTCCAAAGCCTCGCCATTACCCCGTTTTGCGTGTGCCTCAAATGTCTCAACAACAAGTAATTTATGCAGCCGAGAGAGCTCCCTTCAGTGAGTGCCATGTGGCAATAAACTGTGTTTATCCTGTTCACCACTGCCTGGTCCCCTGCCAAGCACAGTGCTTGGCCCACAAGAAGTGTTCCACCAGATACGTCTTTGTGGCATGAAAACAGGGATGTGTATGCAGCAGAACACCAGCCGTTTGTACTGAGTCTCTTTCCTGAAGTGAGCTCTGAATGCTACTCCCATACAAGGTCAGGAGAAGGAGAATGTAATCGTCAGGCTATTTGTGCTTTTAATATTTCAGATTCAAAACCAAGATTCATTTGTTTTATGATCAAAATGAATTATCCTGACATCCTATCACTTCTTATCAGACTCTTCTCTATTCAACATGTTGTTGGTACTATTACTTAATAAACCAGAGCAAGCAATAAATTCCACTGGTCTACAGAGACTGTGGTTGGGTTCCCAGTACCAAAATGATTTTGATTATTGAGTTGGCATCTACCCCTACACATTCCTAAATCAGTGGTTGGCAGCAGCGAGATTCTGAGAGAAAGAGAAAAAAAACAGCAGCACACACACACACACACACACACACATCTAGCAACTTCAAAGCCTTTCACACATTAATGAATTCCTTATGGATTACATGGCTGTAATTGTGAAATAGAACAAAGAACTAGAAGAAACCTTATTTCTTTAAACAAAAAAAAAAAATTTTTTTTTAAAGATACGCCTTTGAAAAGTCAGTTTTTCTGAAGAGAGTAGGGGAAAAAAACCCCAACATAATGGAACTCTTGAAAATGTGTGTCAGCAACACAATAGGAAACCAGAATAAACGTAGGCAAGGCAACCACATGAAGCCAATCACAGAGTGAGTTCATTTGTACTCAGACGTAGATGGAGAAAACAACTTGCAGAGTAGAGAGCAGTGAGAGTGAGAATGCCAACTCATAGTAAGAGGGCCCAGGGAGGTGGGTGCAGTAGGCGGTAGGGGGAGGAATATTCTAGAATTCAAAACAACAGACTATTCATATCATATTCCTAAAATGTGTATAATGAAACCTGTTTATATAATATCATCCTCAAATTAATTGTCCAATGTTCAAATTTCAGTGTCCCAGCCAGTGACCCACCAACAATTTCCTTGTTCATAACATTTTCTTTTCGAATAAAATAACGAATGAGTTTCTCCATTTATAAAGCTGCTCTGAAATGTCTTCTTACGTCATGGAGGCTGGGAGGTCATCTTGGGACACTGGATGTCATGGGGGCCCCTTGGCTGGGACCAGGAGTTTTTTGTGATTGTGAGGCAACTTCTGATCCCATTAGCTGATGGTTGACTGACATTTTGGAACAAGATTTTGCAAGAGACTGGGGAAAGGAAAAGAAAGAGCATGGGAGGGAAACACTTAAAAGATTGAGAAGGCAGGAATAGGCTGAGTGCTCCCAGATTTGAGGAGGATTTTATTATTGGATGCAGATCTCTGGTGAGCTTGCCGCCAGGATCTCGGAGGCCTGGTTTGAGGGGCCTACTTTTATGTTTTCTTATCAGCTTTGTACTGATCTTACCAAACAAATTGCCTCTTTGAGAAAAGATAAATTCACTTCCCATTTATAAATTAATACAGGAATGAGGGGACAGCCCTTCCTGGAGGGTTACAGAAAATATTTTAGAGAAAACAAAATGAAGTATCACTTTTATGCTTGGAAATTTCCTCCCAGAGAAATGACATAAGCTAAAAATAACTAGTTCCATGAAAGATTTATCTAGATTCCTTGTTGCTAGATTTGTAATAATATTCTTAGTGGAAATGCAGTACTTTGGGGGATGTTCTTAAGTTTTCCTTAGTATTCCTATCAGAGGCAGAATATTGCTTGAGTTGAATAGAATCTAAGTCATGTAATTTCTCACTGAAAACAATAATTACACTTTGGAAGATTTTAGGAAGCCCCTCTATCCAAATAATGTGGGGCTGTTTAAAAAAAAAAAGAATGGGCTTTGCAGTCAGACATCTGAGATTTGCAGCTTCCTTGTACTACCTCCTGACTGTAAGACTTTGGGTAAACTACTCAACCTTTCTGAACTTCAACTCAATGATGAGGATAAAAATAATGTGCTTAACACGGTTTCTGTGAAGAACAAGTGAGATTGTATATTTGAAAACCTAGCCTGGGGCCTGGCACATAGGAGGTGCCCAATAAATGTTAGCTCCACTTATTTTCTCCCCTGCCCCCACCACTTCTGCACCCACATCTGCTCCCTGATTATTGAAATTCTTTTAACCAGTGACAGAGCTTTTCCTGCATGATTAAAAGTAATGTTAATGATAATTAGCATAGCACAGCATAAATAAATAATAGCCCTAAGCACTTCCCATTTATTTCATCTCATTTGATCCTTAAAACAATCCTGTGAGATAGCTATCATTATTGACCCCATTTTACAGAGGAAGAAACCAAATCACAGTGAGGTTAAATACTGTTTATTTATTGCTGCATAACAAACCACACCAAAACTTAGTAGCTTGAAACAACCACTATTTTATTATATCTCATGATTCTGTGAGTTGACTATGCTCAGTGGGGCAGTTCTTCTGCTCCACATGATGCTGTCTGGGGCTACATGTATATAGAGGTTCACCTGGGTGGCACATCCAAGATGGCTCACTTGTATGGCTGGCAGTGGGGGCTGGCTGTCAGCTGGGACTGTCCCCCATAGCACACCCATGCTTCTCCATGTATCCCTCACAGGATAGTAGGTGGGTTCTAAGAAGAAGCATTTCAAGAGGAAGAAAATGGAAGCTTTCAGTTCTCTTGAGGCCTAGGCTCAGATGTCTCAAGAATGTTACTTCTGCCATAATATAGTAGTCAAAGCAGTCACAGACTCACTAAGATTTAAGAGAAGAGAAAACAAGTTTTACCTTTTAATGGAGGAGTGTCATCAAAGTACAGGGAAGGAAGGAGTTGATAACAGCCATGATTGGAAACTATCTACTACAAATGTTTTGCCCAAAGTCACAGAGCTAGTCAGTGTAAGCATCAAGATTCCAACCACACCAATTTGACTTCAGAATCCATACTCAGCCACTGGGCTGTACACATACAGATGATGATATACAATTAAATGCCAATGTCTATGGAAAACACATTAAGTACAATTTAATTTCAGAGGAAAGATCAATACAAAATTAAGAATTCTAAAGACCACAAACTGAAAAATTTACCCCTTTTCATGCCTTTCTTCCCCATGTAGCACAGAAAAAATGTTATTTCTTAAAATTTCATAAAAATTATGTATACTAAAGATAAATTCTTTCTGATTTTTTTTCAGTTCAAAATTCTGGATATATTCATTAAAGCTGAAGTTTTTTTTCTCTTTCTCTTTCTCTCTGTGTGAGTGTGTGTGTGTGTATGTGTGTGTGTGTGGTTAGGCAGTGGTGGAGATGGGGGAAGGGAAAATATGAACAAGAATGAGCAGCAAGTAGTAGCCTAGGGGACCAGGCTGAAGCGATTTGGAAATGGGGGAGCTGATTAATAACTTATTTGATGATTGGAGCTAAATTGGCTCTCCATCTTCAGAGGTATCCCAAAGTAGCACTGAGAACCAGATTACAAAGAATGAAGATCCCTGGGACACCCATCCTCAGCGGTGCAAACTCTGTTTTGAGACATGGCCTTGCTGAAGGCAGATGCCTGGAGAGCCCTCTTGGGGGCTCAGTGGGGAAGATACTGCTTGGAGATCACCCCAGTGGACATCCAGCAACAGCTAGGCTTACAACACTGTCTTCCTAATTCACTTGGAAATGGATTGACAAGCAAGCCCAGTCATCTTAACACTTTTTATAGTACTCTCTAGGAGTTCATTAATCTAAATCTCTCTTACATTACTTCTCTACCAGTAATTCCAGTGAAGGCAGGGACTTGGGGATTTTTTTGAGCCATTCTGAGCAAATACTATCTTCAGATTATTTTCCTAGGAAGGTGGCTTCTATCATTCTAATTTGTAGAACCTTTTCTCTTTCTTCACATTTGAAAGAAACCCAGTATGACTGTTGTAATTTTTTCATGTAAATTACAAATATTTAGAATCCCTGTCAAGGGAATACAAAAAAAAAGCAGATGTTTTCTCTTATTTTGGCCCCAAGTAATACCACATTAGAAAATAGAGAGTATTTTCAAGTCTTGTTAAAAACATTTCAAGAAAACAAACATTTGTTGAATGCAAACAAGAATAGAGTATGGCATTTTTAAATATTAGTTTAGAGCTAAGGAGTCTGAGGCCCAGACACTGAGTGATGTTTGTAAGGTCACAGGGAGAGTTTGCAGCCATGTCAGAATCTGACCTCAATTCTCTCAAGTCCTAGCCTAGAGGGCTTTCCATACTCTATGTAGTAGATTAATTGCAAAATTGGCCACAATCCTTTGTGCCTGCCTGTATCCACGTCCTTTGCAATATGACTTTGCAGCTTATCTCATCTCGGAATAGACCAGGTCCCCACTTCTTGAATCTGGGCAGGCCCTGTGATTTGCTTTGGCCCCTAAAGTGCAGTAGAAGTGATGATGTACCAGTTTTGAGCTTAGGCCTCAAGAAGCATTTGTGCTTCTGTTTGCTGCATTGGAAATTTACTGTCACCATATGGATAAGCTTAAGTATCATAGTTCATTCCTGCTGCTATAACAAAATATTTGAGACTGGGTAATTTACAAATAGTAGAAATTTATTTCTCATAGAGTTGGAGGCTGGAAAGTCCAAGATCAAGGCGCCAGATGGTTTGGTGTTTGGTGAGGGCCCGCTCTCCACTTCCACAGTGGTGCTTTGAACGCTCTTTATCCCCAAGGGGATTAATGTTATGTTCTTACATGTTGGAAGGGCAAAAAAGGGCAAATAGCTCCCTTGTACCTATTTTATAAGGTCAATTAATCTCATTGGGAGGGCTCTGCCCTCATGATTTAATCAACCCCTAAAGTCTCCTATCACACTGGTGATCAAGTTTCAACCTATGAATTCTGGGGGACACATTCAGACCATCACTCTGGGCTAGCCTGATAGAGGACAAAAAGTCACATGGAAAAGATTCTGGTTACTCCAGCTAAAGCCACCCTAAACCAGTTGACAACCAGTCAGCTACCACATACAGAGAGCTGAGAACCTTCAGCAGAGCTCACAGAGCTCGTGCGTGAGGCTTGAGTGAGCTCAGCTGAGAACACAGAACTGCCCCGCTGACTCATGAGCAATAATACACACTCAATGTTTTAAGCAGAATTCAGCAAACCTTTATTTTTAAAGGACCTGAGAGTAAATATCATAGGTTTCTGTGGCATAGGCTGTGTTGTAACTCCCCTCCACTGCTGCAGTGCCAAAAATAGCCATAGATAATACATAAATGAATGGACAAGGCTGTGTGTCCAAATAAAACTGCCTTTATAAAAACAGGCATTTGGCCCATGCGCTATAGTTTACTGACACCTGACTTTAAGCCTTTGAGTTCGGGGGAATTTGTTAGACAACAAGAACTGGCTAAGCAGGGCACAGTGCCTCATGCCTGTAATCCTAGCACTCTGGGAGGCCAAGGCAGGAGGATCACTTGGGCTCGAGAGTTCAAGACTAGTCTGAGCAAGACTGAGACCCCAACTCTACTAAAAATAGAAAAATTAGCCAGGCATCATGGTGTGCGCCTGTAGTCCCAGCTATTCGGGAGGCTGAGGCGAAGAATTCCTTGAGACCAGGAGTTTGAGGTTGCTGTGAGCTAGGCTGATGCTATGGCACTCTACTCAGGGCAACAGAATGAGACTCTGTCTCAAAAAAAATCCATGAAACAACAAAAAAAACAACAACAAAAAAAACTGGCCAATACACTCCATGATTCTGACTTGATGTCCCACATAAAGAAAAGCATTAAAGTTTTTAGCAACCAGTGTATTTGCAAAGATAAAGGGAAGTAGCAGAAGGAAAATGTCCCCATTTGTTTGAAGCTCACACCTTAACTGCCTTTAAAAGTCTGTCACAACATTCTATTGTTTGCAGACTGCGTATATTGCTGTCGTGTAACTGCCATTTTAATCCTTACAAATAAGATTTCATGAGGCTAGCCAAACTTCTAGGGGAAAGAAGAAACGTATTCTGTTTGCAGACTCAGTTTTAAAGCTTCTGAATTCAAATTTCAACCCCACTGAAACAGATTTCAGAGCTGCCTAGAGAGCTTTTATTGCCAAATTCAGCAGTCTCTGCTTAGTTCTCTTCAGTCTCAATGTCTCCATAGCATTTAGTGCTTCCGATAACACCTCCTTAACATTCTCTCCTACTTTGGCTCCATGCTGCTTCTTGTTCATTCCTTTTGTCTCTGCTCTATCAGCAGGAACTCCCTATTCAGAGCTGCTGTCTTCCTTGTACATTTCAGTCCTGAGCCACATTTTTTCTTTCTTTCTTTCTTTTTTTTAAATTTCAGACAGAGTCTCACTCTGTTGCCCTGGGTAGGGTGCAGTGGCATCATCATAGCTCACAGCAATCCCAAACTCCTGGGCTCAAGCGATCCTTTTGCTTCAGCCTCCTGAGTAGCTGAGACTAGGGACGTGAGCCACCACACCTGGTTAATTTTTCTGTTTTTAGTAGAGAAAGGGTCTCACTCTTGCTCAGGCTGGTCTTGAACCCCTGAGCTCAAGCGATCCGCTTGCCTTGGCCTCCCACAGTGCTAGGATTATAGGCGTAAGCCACTATGCCTGGTCTCAACCACATTTTCTTTATGCTCTATACCAGTAGGTCTTGGTCAGGCATATGTGTCAGAATTCCCTGTGGAACTTATTTAAAACTTGAAAGCATAATAGCCATAATTGGATAAAGCTCCTCAGGTGACTTTGATGAACACACCTGTAGCAGATGGAATTTTCCAAAGGTGGCTCCGGAACATCTCCCATCCCACATGCCTTTCTGGATGTGACTGTGCCATACCTCCATCAAGAGATAAAGTGTATTTCTCAACTTCTTGAAATGGTTGGGCCATTTCAATGGTTGTGACATCTTTGATCAATAGGATGTGACAGAAGTGACACTGTGCTAGTTCTAGGCATGGCCCTTCATTGGCCTGGTAGCTTTTACTTCCTGTCCCCTGAAAGAAGTGTGATTATCTTGAGACCTCCATGATATGAGAAACTCAAGCCATGTGGAGCTGACCCAAAGGATGAGATCCCATGTATGAGTGAAGAAACCATCTTGGAAGTGGACCCTTCAGGCCCACTCTCCACAGCTAATACCATGTGGAACAAAACCACCTAGCCATGCCCTTTCCAAATTCCTGACCTATAAAATCATGAGCAAAATAAATGGTGGTGTTATGTCTTTAAGTTTTTGGGTAGTTTGTTACTCAATAATGGATAAACTAGACCAACCCTCTTTTCTCATACACACGTACAACCCTGATAAGAACCACTGAAGAACTTACACTGTTGACCTGGCCTTATTCCTGTTAAGAACCATGAGCAACCTATACTGCTTACCTGGCCTATATGGATTAAGCCATTATACATAGGCTAATAGTTAAAAAATCTTTATCTTATCCCTTTCCTGAGCTCTGGACCAGGTATTTAGGTAGATATCCTGCTGGTACCTCAAATGTAATACATGCTAAACTGAACACATCAGCTCCTTTTAAAAGCTATTGCCCCCTTTTGCAAATAATGACCCCCACCGTCTTCCAAGTTGCCTTTGGAGCAATCTTTCACTCCTCACTCTCACCTGAAAGTCCTTTTTGTCCTCTTCTTTCTATGCACTTTGTCATTATCCTAGTTGGGTCCTTATCATCTCTTGGTTGCATAGTGGTCGTGGGCTCTCTGCCTTTTATTTCTTCAGTTCATCTTCCATACAACGGCCAGAGTGAGCTTCCTGAAACATGAGTAGGCTCACATTATTTCCTTCCTTCGAAAGGCATAATTGCTCCTGAATGCTTACCAAAACAAAACAAAACAAAAACTCCATACTTCTCAGTGTGGCAGTCAATGTCCTCCATTATTGAGTGGCAAAGTAACTTCACCTTTCACCCACCATCTCCTTGTCTCAGTTTAACTTTCAGCTACCTGGTCTACTAGCTGCCCTTCCCCACTCTGGGCTTCTGCACAGGCTCTTTCTTCAGTCGGGAAAGCCTCTGCTTTCTTTCTCCATATGTAGAAATAGTTCGTTTAATTTTCATTTTCTCTTGGATGCATTTTCTGATTGCTTTTTTCTCCAGGGTTGCCACATGCACCTGTGCAGGTGTGTACTACACAACTCTAAAGAGAGCCATTCACAATAACTACAATGATCCAGAGTCACAAGAGGATCTTTCAGTTCAAACCAATCATTTCACAATCGAGGTAATAGACTCAAAGAGGTGAAATGACTTGTCCAAAGCCAACAACTAGGAAATTGTCAAGCCGGGACTTGGATCTTAATCTTCTGAATTTCCAGCCCAGTGCCTTTACCACTAACTCCTTTATAGTCAAGAAAGAAGGTATTCCATGATTCCACTGGATAGAGCTTCTTAGAGGTCTTGGTTCCACGGAATGAAGACTTCCCACCCTGACAGTACTATGGACAGAAGTCAAGCTTGAACAATGCTCTATTAACGGATTCCACAAAATAGTTAAAAATACTTCAAATAGCCCTCATTTATTGGACACTAGCTATGTGCCAGGCACTGTGCTGAATGATTTATATACATATAATTTATTCATTCACTTAAATTTGTATTCATAGCTACCATATGCCAGGCATTATATGCTACCATACAATAGTGAAAAGACATACATGATTCTTGACTTCATGGAACCTGTAGGCTTCCCCACAACAATTCCATACAGTTTGTTTGTTTATTGCATCCCTTTTACAGGTGATGAAAATGAGGCCCAGAGAATAATAATGATGACTGCTGTATATAGACTGCCTACCTCCTGGAAGGTAGTTTCAAGCACAAGCTCTCAGTTAATCTTCACAACAGGCCTATGAGACTGGAAATGAGGCACAAGAAGCTTAAGTGACTCATTAAGTGATGGGTTCAAGATCACATAAGTAGTAAGCAGTAGAGCATGAATTGGAACCAAGGCAGAACAAGGCTGTCTGGTATCAATGCCCATGATCTTAATCACTACTTTATATGACAGGTTGGATTCCTGCTTTTATTCTTTTCATTGAAAGATGATACATATTATGTCAAAACACTGCTAGTGAGAGCTAGGATCCTGAGAGGCATAAATTACTTTGTGACACATCTGCTGAGAACACAAATATTATTGTGAAGACAACAACATTTGCCTGAGTGCTTACCATGTGTCAGAGTACCACACCTGCACATATAACCTCCAGGTAAAGCACACAGCAGGATGCTGGCCCTAAGTAGGACCTCAATATAGTAGAAAAATGGTAAGCAGCAGGAATAAATAAGGCTGGAAAGAACCTGGAAATTGTTAAGGAGCGGGGTTGCTGATAGCCAAATTTCTTGATCTGCATTTGGACAAAAATATGTCTGTATTTTTGCAAGGCTGTGTTGCTTTATTTAAATATATAAACAGCAAGTATATATATAAACCTTCACATACCCATTAGAAATAGGGCAATTTCTGCAGAATGATACATCAGCCATAACATTTATTGTGTAACATAATTTACCCATCTGTTTAAGCCATCCTGTTGCAAAGCACAGACACAGTTTTGAAAATAAAAAATGGACTAGAACAATTTTCACTTTCAAGTAAACTTTTTAAAAAAAGAATAAAACAGTGAAATTGCAAAATTTCTCCATTCTCTTCCACCATATGGGTTTCCTTGAGGTTTAATAATATAAATAAAGCAACTTTGAGATGAAATGCGAAAGAGTGAACAACAATTTAGAAACATTTTGAAAAAATAAGTATTATATCCTAGGGTTGCCAGACTTTCAGCCTAAGTAAGATAGAAAACAGAGCGAGAACTCTTATTTGTTCTATCAAGAAAGCATAAATATTGGCTTCATACTATGCCAACCTTTTGCAGCTGTACACCAGCTCTCAACTATTAAAAAGATTCTTGAATTCCCAGGGAAACAAAAATCAATTTCAGCCATAGAAGTCTGTATATATATTTATTGGACTTTATTCCAAATATTTTCTCATCAAGGAGCTTGGAACAAACATTTTTTAAAAGAGAAAGTCTCCAGTTCACCTATTACACTATTATAAATATTTGAATGACTTCCAGTAACTTTGCTTATAAAATTTCAATGTCTGTATAACATGCCAATGACAGCTCAGCATTAGTGTCTATACATTTCATTATTTGGCAAGATAACCACTCATAGCAATAGATTGGAATTCTGATTGTCATTTTCATATATTATATTTCACTTTCATCACAGTCCATTGGATGGTTGGGCTTGCCTTTTCTTGCCCTCTTGGCATGATACTCACTTCTCAGATTATATTAAAAATCTGTTTTATCTGTTAAAGCTTAACATGAGGTAAGTGATTATTATTTTAATCCCAAATCAATATGTGTAGTTAGGTCTTGAAAGAGCTCCAGTAACTGTAGCCCTTGCTCGTATTTTAGATGGATAATAATGCTATTGTGCCATTTTCCTTGCAGCTCATTTTATATGTTCCATTTGTAGGGACTGTGACCACTGATACAGTGACTATTGTTCATATGGCTTCAACAAAAATATGGATGTGATATTTATTTTCTGGATTTTGTAAGAATCTGCACCTACTGGTAGAGTGAAATATTATATATATTTCCTAAAGTTTGGTGACATAGAATAGAGATGTCCTTCTCAAACTTTAGCATGCAGTAAAATCTCTTGGAGAGCTGGTTAAAACAGATTCCTGGAACCCACAACCAGAGTTTTGATTCAGTAGGTAGGGGTGGGTTGATTTCCAACAAGATCTCAGGTGATGCTGATGCTGTCAGTTCAAGGACTACCCTTTGAGGAACAGTGGAATAAAATGGAGTGTTCAATAGCAAAGGCTTTGCAGTTAAAACAATCTTGAGTTCGAATCCTGATTTCCCATTTAAAGCCTTGATTTGTGGTAATTAAACTATTTTTAAACCTTAGTTTCCTTGTCTGCTCAAATAATGTCTGTACAGCACCTGACACAGTGCTAGGCAGATACCTGATAATACATGACAGCCATGGTTTTTAGAAATGAAACCATTTCTGGAATCTGTCTGGTTGAACATGCAGTGCTTCTGCTTCATATCTTAGCATATTTAGAAATTATTTTTCAGGTATGCCTAGATTAGGAATTATTTGATTAGTGGGTTAGTAACTATTCAGGACTTGAATTGCACAGGGGATGCCTAAAACACTTAAATATTTTGACCCTTGGGCCTTCCTTAAACAGGAATTCCAACTAAATACCATATGAAAATTTTGTTTGGTTCTCTCCTTTAAATTATTTTTCATTTAAATAACTTTATAGTTCCATGGTTATGTCTCCTTATGAATGATCTTTTAAAGAACATAAGTTTATTTTCAAAATCATACTCAGGTCTTTGGAGACTGATATCCTTTCTTTCCGTATTTTGCTATTAAGAGGCCTGGTGTTCTGCCAAGGCAACATTTTAATAAATTTAGGCTTGAGATTTTCATTGTCATGTGAAGATTGAAATTGGCTCTCAATTACACAAAACAGCCAATTCAACAGGATATGTGTATTGGATTTACAACGAACATGATTACTTTAAAATCCCTGATTTTGTGGTTTGTTTTTAATTTGTTCAAAAAACAAGATCCACCAGTCACAAAAATCTCAGCCAATTCAGACCAAGTTTATTTTGAGAAATATATTTTACTTTAGTCAAGTGTTAATAAATAAATTTGTTTTACATTTATTTATTCAGTTATTCATTTAACACTAAGTTCCATCTTGCTGGTAGGAACTGGGCTAGACACTAGAGAAAACACTTACTTCATCCTCTCAGAGATTATAGTCTAGTGAAAAAGGTAAAAGCACAGTTATTATTATAGAACCTCATTTTAACAGACTAATAAATCTTCAGTCCTCATCAGTTAACAAGATTTAGAAAGTGTTTGTGCTTATAGTCAATTACTCATGAATCTGTTAACCATCACTGAAAGCTTCAGACACATCCACAGCACTATGTGGTGTCTTCCAGAAGTAGGTTCCCCCAGGAGCATCTAGACAAAGGAGAACTTTACATTTCCTATGGTTTTATTTGTAAAATGAATGCAGAAAAGGCAAATCAAGTCAGCTTTGCAGCTTGTAATTAGCTATTGCATCACTTTCTAGCAAAATGATGTGATTGAAAACAGATTGAAAACAATAGCAATCCATATATCAAACTTGATTATTTTGGATTTTCAAACAATACAGGGATTTACATTTATATGATCTGTTATGAACTGAATGTGTTTGTACTCCCAAAATTCATATATTGGAGCCCTAACCCAGAGTGTGATGGTGTTTGGAGATGAGGCCTTTGGGAGAAAATTAGGGTGAGATGAGGTCATGAGGGTGGGTCCCTCATGGTGGGATTAGTGCTCTTATAAGAAGAAACACCAAAGAGCTTGCTCTCTCTCTCTCTCTCCTCCCTCCATGTGAGGACATAGTAAGAAGGCTGCCATCCACAAACTAGGAAAAGAGACCTCACCAGAAACCAAATTGGTTAGGACATTGATCTTAGACTTCCCAACCTCCAGAATGGTGAGAAATAAAGTTCTATTGTTTAAGCTGCTCAGTCTACGGTATTTATTATGGCAGCCCAGGCAGACTGAGACATGACCTTATAAAGATCACAGGGATTTATTTGTACAAAACTGTGGAAATTCTGTAAACCTATCTCTTATTATTTCCAAACAGGGCTCCTCAGCCCCGGTCTGCCAGGCTGGAGCTTTAGCATTGCCTGAATGCAATTTGCTCTTTCTTGCCTCTACTATGTACTCCTCCTTGTGCTGTTTTCTTTTCCCAAAATGCCCTCCCTACATCTTCCCCTTCTGGCTGAGAGGCTCATCTCTAAGAAATCTTTCCTGATTATCCCTAATCCTTTTCCGAACAATCCTTCCTTCAAACTTTGTGTTTCGCCATGCACTTACACGTGTCCCACTTTATTGTGTCCTGTGTTGGTTCAAGGATGTAGGTCTTATCTCCTCAATTAGACCTTGAACATCCCCAAGACAAGCCTAGAGACTTGATTTTTCAAACCGTTTGTGTCCTTTATTGGCCCTCTTAGAGTGTTGTGCAAATAAAATGGGAATAAAACTTACTGAATGGAAATTGAACTAAATACTGAGAGCCAACAAATGTTCTGAGGCAAATGAATCAAGTAATACAAGGAAGCACAATGAAACCCTGGCTCCAGAGGCTTTGGTTTGGGGCTGGGAGGAGAGTCACGCTGGATAAGACCCTTTAATGTAAGTTAATAGATGGCTGAGGACTTATCCTTTTAAACACCAAAAGTTTCACTCTTAATTAACTTGGATGAAAACATTTCTAATACATTAATCTTCCCTGCCTTCTAAAATAGTGCATTATAAACATAATCCAGCTAGATGACTTGGGGTTTTCATTAAAAGTAGTATTGAGCTATAATACTGAGAAACCCTCAGGCCCTTCTGAGGTATGCAGAACTGTCTGTCCCTATTCTAAATGGCTGCAGATTTCTGTGTTTTTATTGTTGTTTTGTTTTTTTGCTTTTCTGGGTCCTCCCTTGCTGCTGTCAATCCTCAGCACTGATGCCTGTGTGACTGACTGTGCCATTTCTACTCCCTACCCCTAATTTGCTGCTTCTCATCTGAAATGAGTTTGGGAATCAAATGTCCAAGTTCAACTGTGGTTATTGTCATGATTATTATTGTTAGAAATGTGTGTCAACAGAGAGCAAAGGGCTCTCTCTGTGTGAGGGCTTGCCAGGGTCTCCAAGGCTAACCTGTGCAAGAGTCCAACACATCTATGTTGAGAACTTCTAGTTCTGTTATTCTGAATCCTTTTTCATTTATTTAATATTCTTATTTTTCTGTTCTCAAAATAAAACTTTCTGGTTATATGTTTTTCAGATACATTAGGAATTCAGTCATGCATTCAACAAATAATCATCAAGTGCTTACAAAGTGCAAGATACATGCTAGGTACAGTGTCACGGCCCTCTAAAATAAATATTCTGTATCTGTCTTGCTCACTGTTTTCTATATTGCACTAGCACACCATAGGTACTCAATAAATATTTACTGAATGAATGAAATGAACTTTATAATCTGAGCAGTGGTAAGATATTGACACAAAACACACACAAATAAGCTGACAATGTAAACTATAGGAAGGGTCAAATTAGAGATACAAATAAAGTATATACAAGGACCAAAAGATTATCTTCTACTGGAAAATGCAGAAGGACTTTTTGGAAGAAGTAGTAGTTTTGACTGGGACTTGAAGGATGAGGTCATATTTCAATCAGCAAGAAGTTAGGGAAGTAAGAAGACACAAGAGCACCACAGACAAGACCCAGATGCTAGAATGGGAAGGGTGTATTTGGGAGTTGATTAGTACATTCCAGCTAGAGTACATGTAAGAGAGTAGGAGGAGATCACATTATAATGTTATACTGGGGTCAGAGCAAGGGTGGGCCTTGACTATCATGCTAAAGAATTTGGACTTTATTTATTAGGTGATGGGGAAGAGCTGGGGGTTTTTGAGGAGCTGTGCCTAGAAGCTGGGCTTTTGAAAGATAACCTTGGTAGATGTTGGAATTTAGGGGTTGAAGGGAAACTGGGATGGAGATGATTCCAAGGGTATAAGAAAGAGGTAACATGGGCCTAAACTAGAATGTTGGCAGTGCAAACAGCAGGGAGGAACAATTGTCACAGATGCAGAAGTGGAATTAAAAAACTTGGCAATTTATTTATTGTCAAGAGTGACACAGAAGAACACACTGAGTGTAACTCTAAGTGATATCCTTTCCGGAACTCAGAGAGTCCACAAGAACAGGTTTTAGATAGAGAGTGATGAGTTTGATTTGGGATATGCTTAGGTATGACAGTGGATTGCTGATAGCTCTGCTGAAAAAGCATGAATGGAAAACTGCACTGAAAAATATAAAGGGACAATGAAAATTCACAAAATGAATGCTTGTGTGCACTCAACCCACAAGAAGGAGTCAAAGGTCCACGTCTGATTTTTAGTCCCTTCTTGACATGACTATATTAAAAATTATTAATTTATCTTTTCAAATATCTTTCAAGTGACCCTTTAAAAGGAAGCTTTTACTTATTTTTGTCTTGATAAGACTGGGGTATTAATGCTACTTGAAGTTTGAGCACCATTGGATTTGCTCATGGAAGTAATAGTAGCTCCTCTTCTGAGAAACAAAGGTGTTTTCAGATTAGGAGACAACACCCTACAGAATAAGTAGGGAAGCTTGGAGATTACATTGGATTTCACAGAAATGATAACTAGGATTTTGACATGTAAACAAGAGGGAAAAGTGCATTCTAGACAAAGGAAATTGTGTATATAAACCTGGCATGATTAAGAAAGATATAGCACAGTCAGGAGACGGCAAGAGGCTACTTGCATGTGGCTGGAGCACGTGCAGAGAGAGTGCAGGGAGATGCCATGCGATGGAACCAGATGGATACTACCAAAGCGCTGCTGAAAGCAAATGAGGACCCGAGCAAATGAAGTTATGAACTAAGCCAGTGCCTAGCCTACAATGGGCCCTGAATGTGTGCTGGCTGATAGGCTGTTAAGGCTGACAACAGTCTTTGGCCCATTGGAATTGGATCGGCCTCCTTTTAGGTTTAAATCATCTTCAGCAGTAGGTTGCTGGGCTAGAGGCCTTGAAATGGGAAACATGCTAGAAGATTAATACTATAACCAGCAACCAAGATTCACCTTTGGCTTGGAGTGAATTAACCTGTTTATCACACGGTTTGAATTTCTTCCTAGTGCATATGTTGGCAAGTTCCTTACAAGGACGAAAGTTCAGAAAAATCAAAAGAGATAGAACAATTTTATTTCAGTAGAAAGTAGAAGACACAGGAAA
Source organism: Lepilemur ruficaudatus (assembly GCA_963574885.1). NCBI lineage: Eukaryota > Metazoa > Chordata > Mammalia > Primates > Lepilemuridae > Lepilemur > Lepilemur ruficaudatus. Next base: position 27,475 of record CAUYRT010080053.1, on the reverse strand, counting down.
ACAAAATACCACCATGTTCTAGTGGACCTGTTTCCTTATAACATGCACAGCACCCTAAGACATAATCATTCTAGACAGAAACATATCAGGCCCTTGGGGACTGGGGAATGGGGCAATATATCTCCTAAACAAGACCAAGGGAAAAACTGCAAGGGCTCTCTATTGAAGAAACTCGATTTCTTTTTCAAATGCAATAAATATGTACTACTATACAGAATTGCTCTGGCCAACAGGGTAGCCACATGTGGCTATTGAGAACTTGAAATGTGGTTAGTCTGAACTCAGATTTGCTGTGAGTGTAAAATACACACCATATTTCAAAGATTTAGTATGAGAAAAAGAATGTAAAATATGGCATTAATGCTTTTTGTACTGGTTACACATTGAATACGATTTTAGATATATTGGGTTAAATAAAATGTATTATGAAAATAAATTTCACGTTTCTTTTTAATTTTTAAAATATGGCTACTAGAAAATTTAAAATAATTTATATGGTTTATATTATCATTCTATTGAACAGAACTGCTATAGAAAAATTGTATTACTTTCTACTGAAATAAAATTCTTCTATCTCCTCTGATTCTTCTGAACTTTTGTCCTTGTAAGGAACTTGCTAACATGTGCACTAGGAAGAAATTCAAACTGTGATAAACAGGTTAATTCATTCTTATCATCTATTGTCAAGTGTTGTTATCTGCATTTCAATGTTTCCATGGATATTAGTGCAACTGCAGGCTTGTTTTAATGACCATGGTGTTCAGTACAGTTTGCATATTATAAAAATTAATTAAACAAAAATTTGAAAGGGTTTATTATTTGGGGCTATTAAAAAGCAAGAAAGGCAAGGAGGGGAAAAGGTCTCATATTAATAACTTTTATATCAGGCAAGTTGTAGTCTGATATGTTCAAATAAACTCAACCTTTTTAAAGAAGAGGTTATTGCAAAATACTTCTCTCCCGCAAAGAGGTTGGAGCCAATATCTCTCTTAGAACATCAAATAACAATAGCAAATTCTCAAAAAACACTACTTGAAGGATCATTTTGCTTTAACATTGGTAAACAGCAAGCAAATGTTCAGAAAGGACATTCCTGGATTCAATTGCAGGGCTTCCAATTCTTTTTCTTTCTTGTGCGCTAGTGGAAATTGTAATGTTTGATCATAACACTGACCTTTAGCTTAATTTGTCCTAATTTTGCAAATCTTCCTGCTTCATACAACAATCTCCTATGATTCTAAAAATTTAGTGTGTGTTAGCATTTAACAGAATGTGAAATAGCCTCAAGGATTCTCCATTAAATGGGACTGACTATATAATGAAAATAAACTTAAGCAAGGATCTGAAACATCATGTAAAGTGTTTTACTATGTTTTGCAAGGCTCTTTGCATTTAAGAAGAAAATTTGTTTTTAAATAGAAGTGGTGGGGGGGGAAGCTAAGCTTTATTCACTGTCTTTGAAGTGTAAACAAGGAAAAAAAAAGATGCAAAAGTTAAATGATGATTATCAAATCCAAAAGGGAGAATTACAACCCAACCCGAGGCGTGCCTACCACACGGAGGGTCTGCGGTGCTTCAAAGCGGTTGGGAGTAGTTTAACTGTGTATATGGACGGTCTGATAGTACTCAGTAGACAGTGAACCTTTTGGAAGAACAGGCAGTTCTTAAATACTTGTCACCAGCATTATATTGCAAAGCAAGATGGAACTGAAAGATTCTCATGTCAAGCCTTTAATATCAGTACAACAAAAATGACTTCATCCGTGCAACCAGTGAACAAGCTGTTCCCACTGGTGTAATAGCTCCAGAAGGATCTTATTTTGACTTTGTCCCACTTTTCCTCTGCACTGAATGTTGTAACCTTGTCGACTAAAATCTCTTGGCCTAATAATTACAGTCAACATTGAAAAGCTCTGCCCTGAAATTATTAGTTCAAATAAAAGGAGGGAAAAATAAATTAAAGTCGGCCCCTTCTATCCCTGTTACAGATGACATCCACCTGAACCTTGGAAGTTCTGTGCTCAAAATGTTTCAGCATTCTTTCATCTGTAAAATCAAACTAAATTTCTGCTTAATAAATTAACTTTAAGGAGTTTTGTTTTGCTACTACTATCATTGCTTCATTGGACTGTTAGGGCAGTGTATTCCATAAAGTTGAAAAATAATTAAATTCTTTTACTTAAAGGAAAGAAACTCTGAGAGATCCTTTTCTTTCCCATTCAGTTTTGACTGTCTAAAGAGAAAAGACTGAAGAGAGGCATGTGCTTCTTCTGCACTATTATGAGGCCAGCGTATATGAGAAATACATTGACTTGAGCATCTCATCCAGAAGAAAACTTTTAGATGTTAACATATCATGTCTAGGAAAAATAAAAAAATGGGTTGTATGTTTTAACTTTGATTCAATGGTGAGCTTAAATAAACAGACTCTTTGCTCTTCTTCATCAAAACCTGAAAAGAATTCTCCAGAAACTTCTTCAAACATATCATTCTTCCAGGCCTAATCTACCTTGATGGTGATAAATTTAGGGACTAGCAGTAAAGTTGCTTTATTGATGCCAATTTCTTCCAGGGCTTAAGGATCTAGATTCATTATTTCAAAATGAAAAACGAATGTAGAGCATGGGAAATAAGTCAAGAAATATTCCCCTTAAAAGCAGCAGAAACAAGTCATTTATGCTGTGGCTTGTCAGGGGTCACTCTTACTATTACAGGGGTCACTATTCCATTTTAATTTAGGGAGAATATGTTAAGAGAATATATTTAAGTGAAATCATTTTCACTTAAAAAAATGTTTTCATTTAACTCCACATTTAATTTTTTTAAATGGAAAACGAGATTTTTTTTCCTCTTAGTGTTAGAATGATATATGTAGTTCCATGCTTGTCATGTTATCCTGTGTTTCAAAGGTCAAACGTGCTAGTACGGATAGAAGAAGACCAGCTGTAGGAATGGTGGAGAAAGCCCAAATGCCCACTATGTGCTAACACAATTATTAACTTGGAACTGAATTTACTTTATGCTTCTAAAACAGGATCTGATTTCACAGATGATTTCACCCAAGACATTTTTTAGTAGGTAGCCTGGTAGCCCGAGAGAGACAGAGTCAGTGTGCCAATACTAGCCATTCCCTAGCACTTTCTAAGTCTTCAGGACATAAATCATAGAGCTAGACCAAGGCCAGGCTAAATTATTTTGGCAGATGAGGCATATGAATCATTTCCTCTAAGGAAAATTTAGGCCACTGGATTAGACCACTGTGTGATGGTACACAACTGATCAGAGATTCTGCTCATGAAGATATCAGTATATTAAGTTAACCAGAGGCATCTACCATTTATGTAGGTCTTCTCTTGGAATTTGTTTTTCCAAGCATTTTAGAAATGGTATGAAAGTCTGTTAACTACACCAAGATGATAAGAATAAGGGAATTAATATTTCAGAAGAAAGAATCATATTGATAATATTCTTGGGAAATGTTAAAATTAAAAGGAAAAAAGTTCATTGAGGACAATGTTGGGAGAAAACAGGACCTAATTCATTTAAAAAATATTTATTGAATGTTTACTGTGTGCTAGCCTCTATTCTAGGTGCTACCTTAATTTCAAGGAGCTCACATTCTAATTAAATTTAAGGGTCTCATTAAAGTGGAAGCATTAAACTTCCACTTATGACCATGATAGAGTAACAGGGACAAAAGTTACCCTCCATCCTTAAACAACTAAAAATCTGTCAAAATCTATGAAACAATGATTTTCAGAAATTGGAAAACAGGCATCGAATGACACAGATCCCCCAAAAAAGGAAGAAAAATAAAAAAAAGCAAGATGAACCTGATAAATGACCTAGCCTACTGCCTAAAGAGTTTCTGGGCTACTGCACAGGGAAGGGGAACCCAGCACAGTTTGGTGAGCTCCCTGAGTCGAGGAGATAGAGTTCAGAGTTTAGAGGGGCTAAGGTAGCTAGACTTCATGGGGGGTAGAGTACTTGGAGAGAAGAAAGTTGCAGTGAGAGGGCTCCAGGCATCTGCAGAGTGTCCCCTTGAGTCTTTAGCTAAGTAATAATTAGTGCATGGATTTGAGGAAACCACCAAGGCTGGAGGAAAAAAACACTGGAAAGGAGCAGGTAGAGCAATTCTTGGAGCACACACAGGGCCGGAAATACTCTACGTTCCTATGAGCCAGAGTAGAAAAACTTCCTAATACATAAGGAACTAAGTAGAGCCTTCCAATGGGTATTGTCTCAATAGTAGTGTCAAATTTCCCCTAGACTAATGACTGTTCTTTACCCACCAAACAAATCTTAAGAGCAAGACTTGAAAATATCAAACTGTTTCCAAGTACTGTAACTGCATTCCATTGCAAAGACCAAAACCATTTAAAGGATTACAAACATATCCAGCACCCAAAAATATTAAACTTCCAATGTCTTACATTAAATAAAAATTTACTAGACCTGCATAGAAGGAGGAGTGTAAGATCAAGGCACTCTGATGAGGAGGAAATCAACAGAAATAAATTCAGAAGTGACATACGAGGGAGTTATTATAGCAGCTATTATAAATATATCTTATATGTTCAAAGAGTTAGAGGAAAGCATGAGCATGACAAAAAGAGAAATGGAAGCCATCAAAAAAGACTCAAGTCAAACCTCTAAAGTTGAACAGTGCACTCAATATGGCTGGAATTAACAGCAGATTAGACATTGCAAGAAGAAAAGATCAGTGGACTTGAAGGCCACCATAGAAACAATCCAAAATGAAACTCAAAGACTAAAACACTAGGAAAAAGAATGAAGAGAGCATCAGTGAGCTATGGGTAACATAAAGCAGTCTCACATATGTGTAATTAATGTACCACAGGGTGAGGAGAGGTAGGTGGGGACAGAAAAAAATATTTAAAGAAATAATGGCTGAAAATTTCTGCGTATGATAAATTTGCAGCATGGCGTTCTTTTTCATTACAAAGCACTGCTTCTGTAGATCCCTCGCCTAGAATGCTCTCCCTCTGCTTTTTCACCTTCTCCACCTAACACACAGGTGAAGACTCAGAGCCTCCAAAATACATTTCCAGATTCATACAAATGATTTCACCCCTTCATGAACACTGAACCCTTTTGACGGTCAGCTGTGTGACAATTAGTCATGCAATGGCTGATGGTAGTTCCTTCATAGTTGTTTCTATACTTAACTTTTAAATTTTTATGCAACTATTCCCATGTTTATGTCTTTCCTCTACCCAAGCTTTGGATTCTGTCTCCTTCCCCATTCAGAGCATACTCCCTCCATTAATTCTCTCCTTTTCCTGTGCAGATTGCTACAACCTTTTGAAAAATAAAAGGTTTAATGGCCAAAAACTTCCCATGACTTTTCTACCCCTCTTGACTTCTAGTTATTGTTTTATCCTTTCCCCTTTATAATCAAACCTCTGAAAAGATTTTTCTATTTTTTTTCTACACCACAACCTGTTGCTCTATGGCTTCCATCCCCATCATTCCTCTGAAATTGTTCTCAACAAGGTTACCAGTGACCCATTTGCTATCAAATACAGAGGATTCTTTTAGCTTTAATCTTTGTTTATTCAATGGAACTCTTAAGCATCTTCTGGGTGCTATGTACTGTACCTGGAGCTGAGATATGATGTTAAGAAATACAAATGCCCTCCCAGAGCACACATTTAGCAGGAAAGCCAATTAAGAAACAAAATATGATAAGTGCTACCTGACATTTGTTGATGATGGCCACTTCCTCCTACTTGAACTTCTTTCTCATGTTGGTTTCTATGATACCATCCTTTCTGGGTTCTCGTCTACTCCTAATTCTATCTTAGCAGCCTTCATCCTGGGCTGCCTTTCTTCCACTTGTCCCATGAGTAAAGTGTTTTTCCCCTGGTTCCTTCTTCCCATTTTATATCTCAAGGTTCCTCCATGATCTCATCCATGTTGATGATTTCATCTATTATAGGCTGATACTTCCAAATCTATATGCATGTCCAAATTTTTCTCCCAAGCTCCAGACCTGCTCTATCTCCTGGACAGCTTCACTTGGATGTCCGCAAGTTCTCCAAAGCAAACAAGTCTCACGTGGAATTATTACTTCCCCTAAACCTGTTCTCCTCTGAGCTCTTTTGTTTAGTAAATGGGATCTAGTCACCATAGCCTTAAATCTTGGCATCATCCTTGATTTCTCTCTCCTTCAAATACCACATACAGTGGGGTCACTAAATCTTGTTCATTTTCTTGTAAGCATGTCTCAAATAAGTTTCCTCTCTACCCCTACAGTCAGTGCCTTAAATTAGACTTTATCGTTTCTCTTTTGGATCTGCTTCTGGTCTTGGTTTCTTTCAATCAGTTCCATACTGCAAAAAGTGACCTTTCTAAAACAGAATCCAATTATATTGCTTTCATGCTTAATATCTTTTGATAGTTCTCCACCGTCTTTGAGATAAATCTCATGCACCCTCTCATGGCCCACCATCCCCCAACCTGCCAGCTTCATCTCTCACCTCACACTGAGTTACTCAAGTTCCCTGGATGCCCCGTGACATCTCATATACCCTGGTATTTGCACATGCTGCTCCTTCTGCAGGATCTCGCCCTTTCTGCTAATACCTTTTCATGGCCTTTTTAAAAACTTGGATCAAACAGTTCCACATCTAAAAAGCTTCCCTGATATTCCACTTCTCCAAGCTGAGATTAGCTGTCCCTCCTGGTATATCCAAAAAATATTTCATATCTATTCTTTGTGAAGCATTCAGTTTTATTTTTAAAAGGTATCTGTTTATGTCTTTCCTATCACTAGATTATGAGTCCCTCCCCATCCTCTGGCAATCCCATGTCCTTGTTTAATTTTTCTTCAAGCACTTATCACCACCTGGCATTACTATACACTGTACTTACATGTTTGCCTCTACCCTCAATAAGAATACAAGCTACATGAAGATAGAGACTTTTACCCAGTGTGTTCAGTGCAATATCCTTGACACCTTGAATAGTGCCTGGCACCCAGTAAGTACTCAGTAGTCATTGTTACATAAACAAATCTTTGCCCTGAGCACTAAGAGCAGTATCTAGAGTATAGGATGGGTTGTTACGCTCTACTGTAACCTTGTTTATTCATCTCTCTCCCCTATAAGACTGTAACTCTTCAAGGTGACTGTATTTTATTTATCTCAGTATCTCCAGTGCCTACCACAATTTCTGGCATAGGCTACGGTCAATAAATGAATCTCCCCACCAACACTGCAAATTCATTGGGGCATGAGTAAGGTCCCACAAAACCTAGAACAATGCCTTCCACATAAAAGATACTCAAAGAATGTGTGTTTATTGCCAACTAACCATCTACCTCAAACAAAATGTTTTGAAAAAATGAAGTGTACTACCAAGGTATGTGAATAGCATTATAAATACATAAAAGACAGTTTCCCAAACTCAACTTCAGGGTTTTACCACTTTAAGAATTAGTTGCTCCCACTGTTTAAGAAAAGTGACTGTCATCAACAATAAATTAGGGTATACTTTAAAATAACTAAGAGTGGAATATTCCTAACACAGAGAAATAGTAAATGCCTGAGGTGGTAGATACCAAATTACCCTGATTTGATTAATTCACATTATATGCCTATATCAAAGCATCACATGTACTCTATAAATATATACAACTGTTAAGTATCCATAATAATTAAAAATAAAAAAATTTTTAAAAATCTATGAGAGAAATGTAGTAAATTGGGATTGTTTCATAATTTTCTTTATCTGAATAATGCAAATATTAATTTATTAGGGGTTACAAAATGGTGATATTCTATCTCTATTATTTCTTCTAAGCTGAAATGTTTCTATAAAGACAAACTTTCCCTGCTATTTAATTACCCTAAGGTACAGTTTGTATGGAAAAGACAGGCAGGATAAATTCTTTTTTTTCCCTTTTGGTTTCAAAATAATGAGTTAGTTCATTTGCATCCTTCAAAGAGCATCAACAAATTTTTATTCTAAATTTTTTGTACCATTGTGAACTAATGGATTTAAACATATTTAAAATGCTTTAACTCCTTGCAGTTATCTTTATTGATCCTCAAAATTTCTTATCTTTGGTCAGCGGAAGCCTATTCAAGTTAGTTCTGGGGTCTTTTTGACACTTGCCTGGTTTGTTTCTAATAGCTTCCTTGCTTTCTGATACAGAAACATCTTTTCTAGGCTTAGATTGTATATTTTCTGCCTTAGACTTAAAAAGCAACCATTTTTCTCATGAATCTTGATTCCTTTAAGTAGGAAAGGGTAAGACGTCATAATCTAGGTGCTACGGATGGCTCATTGATATTGATTTGGTCATGATTTTTAGGTCTTTCAGCAGATAGGGCATCAGTTTTCATGTCATGTCTCTGCAGATATTTTGGTAGTCTGCAGCTCATTCTTCATTGGATTCCTAAGAAAGGTCTTATGGGAAAACTATTCTTTAATTTGGTTCTTACATACTCTTACTAGTTGTTAAAAAAATTGTAGTAAGATATAAGTGTTAATATTTTATTTTTTATTTCAAAGTATTATGGGGTACAAATATTTTTGGTTACATGGATCACTTTTATAATGCTTGAGTCATGATTATAAGTCACTCAGATAGTGTTCATTGTACCCATTAAGTAGGTTATCGCCCATCTCCTCCTTTTCCCTCCCCACTGCTTGATTTCTGTTGAGTTTTATTTCCCTCGATGAAAATGTGTGCTCTTTGGTTAGTTCCAATTTGGTGTTTGTTTCTCAATTCTTTAGATACTTCACTTAGGAAAATGGTATCCAGTTCCATCCAAATTGTTGCAAAACGCATTAAGTCATCCTTTTCCATGGCTGAGTAGTATTCCATGGTATACATACACCACGTGTTGTTAATCCACTCAGGAATTGATGGGCACTTAGGTTGATTCCACATCTTTGCAACTGTGAATTGTGCTGTAATAAACATTTGAGTGCAGGTGTCTTTTGGATAAAAATGACTTCTTTTTCTTTGGGTCAATAGTCAGTATTGGGATTGCTGGATGGAATGGTAGTTCTACTTTTAGTTCTTTGAGGTAACCCCATACTGTTTCCCACGGAGGTTGTACTAATTTGCAGTCCTACCAACAGTGTAGAAGTGTTCCTTTCTCTCTGCATCCACACCAGCATCTATTGTTTTTGGACTTTTTAAATAAAAGCCATTCTAACAGGGGTAAGGTGATATCTCACTGTGGTTTTAATTTGTATTTCCCTGATGATTAGGTATGTCGAGCATTTTTTCACGTTTATTGGCTATTTGTCTATCTTCTTTGGAAAAGCTTCTATTCATGCCTTTTGCCTACTTTTTAATGGGGTTGTTTTTTCCTTGCTGATTTGCTTGAGTTCCTTGTGGATTCTGGAAATTAGCCCTTAATTGGATGTATAACTTGTGACTATTTTCTTCCATTCTGTAGGTTGTCTATTTACTCTGTTGATTATTTCCTTGGTTGTGCAGAAGCTTTTTAATTTATTCAAGCCCCATTTATTTATTTATTTTGTTGCTGTGATTGCCACTGGGGTCTTCTTCATAAATTCTTTGCCTAGGCCAATATCTAGAAGAGTTTTCCCAACATTTTCTTCTAGTATTCTTATGGTTTTATGGCTTACACTTGTCTTTGATCCATTTTGAATTATTTTTTGTGAGTAGTGAGAGATATAGATCCTGTTTTATTCTTCTGCATGTGGCTAATCCAATTTTTCCAGCACTATTTATTGAATAAGCATTCTTTTCCCTGCTGTATATTGTTGTCTGCTTTGTCAAAGATCAGTTAGCTGTATGTGGATGGTTTTATATCTGAGTTTTTTGTTCTGTCCCATTGTTCTATGTCTCTATTTTTGTGCCAATATCATGCTGATATTACTATAGCCTTGTAGTATAGTTTGAAGTCTGGTGATGTGATGGCTCCAGATTTGTTCCTTTTGCTGAAGATTGCTTTGGCTATTTGGGCTCTTTTCTGGTTCCAAATGAAGTGTAAGAATTATTTTTTTCTAGATCTGTACAATATGACTTTGGTATTTTGATGGGGATTGCATTGAATCTGTAAATCACTTTGGGTAGTACAGACATTTTAACAATGCTGATTTTACCTATCCATGAGCAAGGTATGTTTTTCCATTTGTTAATATTTTAAACATTTTTCAGTGTGCAGTTCAGTGGCATTAACTACATTCACATTGCTGCTCAACCATCACTACCATCCATTTCTCAAACTTTTTCATCTTCCTTAACCAAAATTCTGTACTTATTTAACACTAACTCCCCATTCCTCTCTTTTCCCTGTTCCTGGCAGCCAGCATTTTACTTTCTGTCTGTATGAATTTGACTACTCTAGGTACCTCATAAAAATGGAATCATAAAATATTTGTCCTTTTGTGTCTGGCTTATTTCATTTTCTTTTTTAAATTTCAATACATTTAGGGGTACAAGGGGTTTTGGTTACATGGATGAATTGTATAGTGGTTAAGTCTGGGATTTTAGTGTACCCATGACCTGAATAGTATGCATTTGTACCCAGCAGGTAATTTTGGTATTGTTTCAGGGTTCATTCATGTTGTAGCATATGCCAGAATTTCCTTCCTTTTTAAGACTGAACAATATTCCATTGTAGCTATATGTCACATTTTGTTTATCCATTCACCTATATTTTACACCTATTGTTAGATTTGTCCCTAAAAATTTCATAGTTTTTGATGCTACTGTAAATATTTTTAATTTTGATTTTCAATTCTTCATTGCTAGCACAGTATATAAAAATGAAATTTGTTTTGTATATTGATCTTGTATCGTGCAACCTTGTCAAACTTACCTATTAGTTTTGGTAGCTTTTTTGAGGATTACAATAGATTTTCAATGTAGATAATAATGTCATCTATGAGTAAAGGTAGTTTTACTTCTTTAGTCTGTATGCCCTTTATTTCTCTTCTTGCCTTACTGCATTGGCGAGAATCTCCAATAAAATGTTGTGTAGAAGTGGTAAGAGCAACAACTGTTGGCTTGTTCCTGACCTTAGGGTAAAAGCATTTGGCCTCTCACCATTAAGTATGATGTCAGCTCTAGGATTTTTGTCAATACATTTTATCAGGTTGAAGAAGTTCATTTCTGTTTTTAGTTTATTGAAATTTTTTTCAAAAAATCAGCAGTAGATATTGGATTTTGTCAAATGTGCTTTCTGTGCCTATGGTTTTTTTTTTTTAGTTTGTTAATATGATAAATTATACTGATTTATAAGTATTAATACATTTTTGCATTCCTAGGGTAAACTCCACTTAGACATGATGTATTATCTTAAAACAATAATATATTTTCTTTTTAGTACTGTTTTACATTTACAGAATAATTGAACAGATAACACATAAAGTTCCATATATCCATCTCACTCCACCACACCCAGTTTTTTTTATTAAGATCTTGTATTAGCGACACATTTGTTGCAATTAATGAACAAATATTGATACGTTATTAACTAGTCCATAGTTTACATTAAGGTTCCTGGTGTTTTACAGTTCTATGGGTTTTGACAAATACATAATGAGATATATCCATCATTATAGTTTCATACAGAATTCACTTTCATTCACTTTCCTAAGAATCTCCTGTGCTTTACCCAGTCATCCCTCTTTTCCCTCCTCTCACATCCACTGATCCTTTACTTTCTTTATGGTTTTGCCTTTTCTAAAATGTCATACAATTAGAATCATAAAATGCACAACTTTTTCAGACTAGCTTCTTTCAGTTAGCAATATTCATTTAAGTTTCCTCTGTGTCTTTCAGTGGCTTGATAACTCATTTCTTCTTATTGCTGAATCATGTTCCACTGTATGGATGCACCAGAGTTTGTTTATCCATTCACCTACTGAAGGACATCTTGGTTGCCTCCAGTTCTGGTAATTACAAATAAAGCTGCTATAAACATTCATGTGTGCAGGTTTTTGTGTGGACATGTTTTCAACTCAATTGGGAAAATATCTACAAGATTGCTATATGGTAAAATTATGTTTAACTTTATAACAAATTGCCAAACTGTTTTTCAAAGTGGTTGTACTAGTACCACAATGAATCAAGGTTCCTGTTGTACTGCATCCTCATCAGCATTTTGAATTATTAGTGTTTGGGATTTTAACATTTCTAATAGATGTGTAATGGTATCTCACTGTTGTTTTATTTTATAATTCCCTAATGATATATGATGATGGGCCTCTTTTTATATGCTTATTGATGTCTATATATCTTCTATGATGTTTGATTTGCTAAAAAGTTTTCAAGAATATTTACCCTTGTTTTCATGAGGAATATTGGCCTACAGTTTCTTTTCTTGCAATCTCTTTGTTTGCTCTTGGTATCAGATTAATGCTAATCTCATACAATGTCTTGGGAACTAGTTTCCTCTTTTCAATTTTCTGGAAGAATTTGTGTAGAATTGGCATTATTTCTTACCTAAATGTTTTGTAGGATTCACTACTAAAACCATGTGCGTGTCCAGTTTTCTTTATGAGAATGTTTTTAACTATACACTCAATTTATTGCATAGATATAAGGCTGTTCAAATTATCCATTTATTTTTGAGTGATTTTTGATAGTGTGTGTCCCTGAAGAAATTGTGTCATAGGTTTTACCCATAGAGGTTTTGATTTTGCTATCTAGATATTCTCTGTTTGTTGTGGCCATTTTAAGTTTCCTTACCAAACACATGCAAACCAAAAAATGGTAACTATGGGTGATGATGGATGTGTTCATTAATGTCTACCTATACCAAATTATCACAGTGTTCACCTTGAATATATACTATTTTACCTGTTAATTAAATATTTTAAAATACAAAAAAACCCCCGTTTCTAGCTTCTTAGAATTTTCTAAGTTTTGACTTCTAAAACCAGAATGACAGTATAACAAAGTATTAAACAATATGGTTAAGAAGTCCCTAAGAAAATGTAGAAGTAGCTTTACTTGACTGTTGCAGGGTCACATATTTTAAAGCAAATGAAAAATTGAGAGATCAATATTAAAATGCCTTTAAGAGATGATAAAAACATTTCCCAACTTCACTTTGCAGACTACAGTGTGAAATTTTAATAAGATCAGTGAATGTTAAGCAATTTGGTTTTATATGGATAACTAAGATCATTAATATTCAATATAAAAATATTACTGGCAGATTAAACATTTTTGTTTATATTAATAAACCTCTTTGCTTTCTTACGTTTCTGGGGGAATCATTCAACTCCTCTGGGCCTCAATTCATTCATTGGTAAAAATGAGTCAATTAGACTGATATATTTGTTAAGATTTCTTCTAGACTTGAAAATGTTATTCTAATTCTTAGAACTTATTTCAAAAAAGTTTGCAATTTTAACTGTGAAACAAAGTGTTCGATTCTAAAGTATTTTAATTTATCAGTTTGAACATAAGTATATACAGATGCCTAGTAAATAATTCGTAGATACTGTAAAATGAACTTTTTTCCAAATTCGTTTATTGGTAAGGTGCCAATCTAAGAAACATTGTTTTGGGAAGAAAGGAAATGGAATCACAAATAAAATCTTTATACTTCATGTTCCAAAGGAAGAAAAAGGACTCTTGTTGGAGCTACCTACCCAAAATCCAATTCAGAGCGAGACCTGCTTTAGTGTTACTCCTTTCATTTATTAATCTTACCAAAAAGAAAGGTAAAAGTGAATGTTTTTACAAAGAGACCTTGGCACTCTTGCAGCAGCTATTAAAGTACAGGATTAAATTGTGGGAATTTAAGTTCTTCATGAACTCTGGAAATCAAGCTTGTTTTTGTGAAGAACTTGATCAGAAACAAAAGAGTTTTACTGAATATTACGTTGTCTGGACACTCTTCAAGAGCACATGGACACAATTTATTCTTTAACAGGAGCCATGCTCTGGTTCAGACATAAAAGTTTCACAGTAAAACTCTGTGGGGTATGTATAAAAGGAAACATTTAAAAATTGTATTGTAACAGTCTATAAAGCTATAGATTTAGTCATTGTTTATCCTTTATTCACTCTCAGAAAATTTTAAAAACTAAAATTTTTAATGAAAAAGTTCTAGAAATCTGGAGTATGGCTTACCATCCAACTTGTCTTTATATCCAAGAAGAAAATGGTATATTTTAAATAAAGGTAAGCTCAGGTCAATTTGGTGTTTTGGAAGTGGCACTGTGTGTAGGTACCCTGAAATATATCCCCAGGCCCACCCTGGATTTCAGACACAGCTATAGTGAAGAGTTCCACTTAATCTCAGATTCACCTTTTGGTGATAGCAACCCACCTCAAGTGAGTGCCCCATTTCTCCACTTTCTGACCTGGTATCCTTTGTGAGGCCATGGGAGACCCCCTAGGCCTGTGGGCAAATAGATCCCACATTATAGAGGAGTGATGCCCCCACCAATGGGTCCAGGCTAGTGGACAAATGTTTCAGGCTCCAGTTCTTCAGGTGAACAATTCTAAAAGCACTTCTCATTCCTAAGGAGGTGATGGTCCTCGAATCAAGTCCCAAGTACCCATAATGGCAATCTCAGTGATACACCCTTTATTGGATTTTATCCTCTCTCTCATTCTTCCTGTTCTCTCAACCCTGCTTCCTGGCATTACCTCACAAAAAAGCAACTTGTATCTACATATTTGTTGGATGTTCTGCTTTAGGAGGAACATATAACTTTGGTATAAAGAGTGACCCTGAAAAGCAGATCCTTAGGATGGGATCCTGGAACTGGATCACTCATGCTTACTGCTAGGATAAGTGGATGGTGATAACCCTGGGTGCACATCATAATTTCTACAAATGTCACCCCTGTGGTGGACTGGGATGAGAAGCATTGGGTTATAGGTTGCTCTTCACTACAATGGAATGGAGGCAAAGAATTGTGGAGTTGGCTAGCATTTGTTAACCACCTTGGAAGCTTTGAAAAAAGAAGGTGGCAGGCTCAGATCAGCCAACTATCAACTTGGAGCACACTGTGAAAGCCAAAAGCCTCCTTGGCAGTGTTGAAAGAGACTAGTATCCCCTAAGCCATAGAGTGGCTATGCTGAAAGTCAGACCCAGAGTGTAATCATAAGGAGAGCAGGGTGGCAAAGGGGATGAAAGATGCAGCTTCAACATGTCTCCTTTGCTAAAGTCAGGGCCCTTATATCAAAGGAGAAGAACTCTGAGACCTGGGATGGGAAAACTTCAGCGAATATGCTTGAGGAGCTTGAATTCCTGGTTTCCTCTGAACCCTCTGTCCCAGCCAAAGCAGTTCCTTCTCCCTCGCCAGAGGGTAGCAGCCTCCCTCATGCAAAGTGTTTGCCTGAGGTGGATGCCTTGTAAAATTACTCTTATCTCTTCAAGATATAATTCTGACTCCCCCCATTGCTTTGAGATTAATGTCAGGTTTCAGCTGAGAGGAAAAATATAGTCCTTGATATGGGAAGAAACAGCTTATTCACTGAAAGAGTTTCAGGTACTGGCTAATAAGCACTGACAGTAAGCTAGAGACTATGTGTGAGAGGAGATCTTGAGGATGCTGGATCAGAGAGGCAGAACATAAGGCTGGCTGGAGGAGAGTTTGTTGACATGGGAGCACTGTCTTATGACAAGAGTTAGTGTCTGGTGAGGACACACAAGCTGGTCTTAACAGGCTGTTGGGATGGCTTCTTGAAACTTGCTCACGATGACAGCCTACACTGTATGAAGCAGAGATGCAGGAACTGCCTGCTCAAGGTATTGAAGAAGGGGGTCAGAGGCTTAGAGGTGGATATATTGGAATGATTTATTTAATATGTCAAGAAAACCAACCTATTATTTTCCCAGGAAGGGTCCAGAGAGCACTCTCTTTGCTAAGCCAATAAAGGGTATACTAACAAAGGTGGCACCAACAACTTTGAGAAAATCAGCAGTAGCTGTACTCTGTAGGCCAGGATTCACAGGACATGATGCTATAGAATTGGGCTCTCTAGTGCTAGTTGAGATGATAGGGTTCTATAACGGCAGGGGGCAGGCAGTGTTATTCAACCATCAGCAGCAAAGTAATAGCAAGGCTGAAGTGAATGTCACTTATGCCGCCAGGAGTATATGCAATAAACATTCACCCAATCTTTCTCCAAAGACCTTAAACCACTTAGCAAAGCGGGATTAGTGAAATAGTCAATCCTTTCAAAGATTGCATACAGGGCTCAGTTGACTTGATATCAAGTGATCTAAAATGTCAGCACTATCCCTCAATTGAAGTGGGGGCTTACGAATACCAGGTAATAAATGGAGTCCTGGCTCCAGTCAATGTCACGGAAGTTTCAATTGCTCCAGAGGGGTCCCTGCGATTATTTCCCTGGTCTCTAGTGCATATCTGGCATAAATACCCTTAACAGTTTCACATTAGTTTCCTGACTATGAATAAAATCCATTAGGGTAGGGAGGATCAAGTGGAAATACTTAAAATTGCATCTCTCTACCCTAGCCAAGATAATAAACCAGAAACAATATTGCATTCTGAGTGCAATTTCAGAGATTAGCACCACTTTTAAAGACTTCAAGGATGCAGCGGTAGTACCTTCTGTATTCACCTGTATGGCCTCTGCTAAAACCACATGGACCACTGTGGAAGACAAGGGACTATCACAAATTTAACCAAAGTGGTAGCTTCAATCAGGGATGCCATGCTCCACGTGGTATGTTTCCTGGTACCACATAGCCTCTACGTGGTATGTGGCTGTTGATCTGGCAAACTGTTTTTCAATCATTAAGAGCATCAAAAGTGTTTTATATTTATGTGGAAAGGATACCAATACCTATTAACCTGATTGTCCCAGAACTATGTTAGCTCTCCTGCTTGCTCTCACAATGTAGTCTCCAGGGATCTTGTTCATCCTGACATTACACTGAATCTCATGCTGGTCCTCTATATTGACAACATCAGAATATTTGGATCTGGTGAACAGAAAGTGGAAAGGACTCTTGGGGTCCTATAAGATGCACACAAGGCAGAGGATGTCACAGTAGCAATCCATTATTCAATGGAAATGATACATTTGGGAGCAAGCCTGCCCAAGTCCAGAGGCACATGTATTATAATTCAGATGCCTGCAGATTTTAGGGGTCCAATAGTCTAGAGGATGCTGGGACATCTCCTTCAAGGTAAAGGACAAGTTATTGAACTTGCACCTTTACCAGTAAGAAGGAGACACAGCATGTTGGGGATTACTTTGGCTTTTGAAAGCATCATATACATTCCGGTTATATTCTCATATAACTGGAGCTGCCCATCATAACTTAGGTGTTATCATAAAGTCAGATAGTCACAGTAGTGATCCATTATTCAATGGAAATGATACTTTTGAGATCAAACCTCAGCAAGTCCAGAGGCACACGTAATTACATGGACAAGTGGCCTATCATTTACCTCCCATAACATTTACATCTCTTGCAAATGTCTCTCCATCAACCTACTCTTGTCTCATAGGGAATCCCCTGTGGCAAACTGTATTTGTTATTTATTGCTACAATAATGCTACAACCAAAACAACCAAAAAGTCTTTATGACAATCAACAATGAACATTTATTACTCACACATCCAGGGCCAGCTGGAAATTGGCTGGGCAGATTTTCTGGTCTTGACTGGTGTTGCCTATGTCTTGCGTAGGCAGGTAGATGAATGGAACAACTCAGCTCTTCTCCACACATCTCTCATTCTCTACCAGACTTTCCCAGTCATGTTCTTATGTCAATAACAGAGGCACAAGAGAAGGCAAGACCAATCAACTAAGTACTTTTCAAGCCTCTGCTTAGATCACATTTGCTTGCATTCCGTTGTTCCAAAGCACATCACATGGCTAAGTTCAGAGTTCAGAATTGAAAGTTGATGCAGAATGCTCCACCTAGAGTGGGAGGATAATGCAAAATTATCTCTCATAAGGCATGGAGAGAAGGAGAAGTGAAGAATTGAAGCTATTTTTGCAATATTAGCATATCACCTGAAAAGGAAGGAATAAAGTAGACCTTGTTCATGCATGAAGCAGCTTGATATGTTGGTGTGAGCCAAAAATGGCTGGCCACTACACTACTGCCTCAGCAGAGGTGGCCCTGAGAATTAGTGGTGAGAAAAAATAAATCTTCCTGACGGGAAGAACTTCAAACAGTATACTTTGTCACCATGTTGATGGAGAAAGACATGGCCTGAGTTAAGAACACAGATTTCTTGATCCTGGTAACTGGCTTGGCTGGTCAGGGGCATGGAAGGAGCAAGTTTGGAAGATTAGAAAAAGAGAAATCTGAGTTGAGGCATGTGGACAAAAACTATGGTAACGTGCACAAAGTTTGAAGATTTCTGTGTCACGGAATGCCAAAAAGAGAACACTTACCTGAGGAGGCAAAGATTAGGTGGACAGGATGATTCCTCCAGTAGATATTAGCCAACTTTGTCCTTGATCACCCCAGGCTCACACAAGGAGCCCATGAATGGAACAGTCATGGCAGCAAAGATGGAAGCTATGCATAGGCCCAGCAGCTCCAGATTCCTCTCAATGAGGCTAATCTAGCTACGCCACTGCTGAATACTCAGTCTGTCAGCAAGCAGAGACCAAGAATTTGGCAAAATTCCATGAAGAGGTTAACTGGTCACTTGGGAGCAAGTTATTTGCATTAAATTCCTTCTACCCTGGAGGAGGAAGCAATTTCTTCCTATTGTAATTAATTCTTACTCTTAATATGGGTCTTCCTTCCCTTCTAGCAGTACCTCTGCCTACACTATGATCTGATAGCCTGCTAAATGCCTATTACCAATGTAATATAACAACATAGCATTACACTGCCTCAGATATATGGATGATTTTGTAGCAAATGATGAGCAAAAATAGGTGCATGAATGATTGGATCCACTGGTCTTACCATACACAGCAATATGCAGAAGAAATCAAATAGAACAATGGAATAGCCTATAATAGGCACCAGCTCAGAGATAACATCCTGTAGGGCTGAGGTGCTATTCTCCAGGATGTGGTATAGGCACTATATCAGTGGCTACTATATCATGCTTATCCCCAATTGCTAGAATTCATGGATCCATGGCCCTTCCTACCACCATTCCCAGAGACCTACTTTCATAATTGTGTTTCCCATCCCTGCCACCTTAGACTTTGCTGGGAATCCTGGCTCCCAGACAGGGTAGGAGGAAGGAGCTGGCACACTTCCACGAGGGAGCACAGTGAGGATTCCACTAAACTAAAGCTACTGCTGCCAACTGGTCCCTTGGAACTCTTCATGCCTGTAACACAACAGAAAAAAAAGGAATTAATATGTTGATTAACAGGAGGTGCTAGGGTTGTGATTATAAAATGAAATATGCAGAAGGTGTCTGGAACTTAGGTGATTCACTGGGGAATGTCTTGGTGCTTCTACGCCTGGTGTAAACAGCAAACAGACAATTCTGATAATCATAACCTAAAAAGGGCAAAGTAATCAAGGCCCTGGACACTTTAAAACATAAAGGTCTGGCTCCCTCTACTAGGCAAACTACCTAGACCAGCCAAATTTCTGGCAGAGAGCAAGAGAAATCTAAAATGGGTGGTGGGAGATGATGAATATTAGTTTAGCCTTGGGTTCAGTTGCAGCAATAGTAACTGTAGCTTGTCCTACTAATCCTCCCATGTAGTATTTTAGAGAGACTATACTTGAAGATGTGGTGACAGAGTAGACTTAACATGGTACTCAAGCAGTTCTGAATAGTCAAAGGGTAGACAGCAGCAAACACCTCTTGTGTGTGGACATCATATCCCTTTGTTTACTTCTAATAACAGCCACAGCTGCACTGGAAAGCTCTAAGTGAGCTTAGACTTGTTCTTGTTGGTGGTGAAATCCCACTGCAATCATAAGCCATGCAGCTTTCTGCTTTCTGTTCCAAGTCCTTCTTCAATGTTGGAGGAGACTGTTTTCCCACACAAAAGCTCAGCCCAGAAGTTCAGGGGCAGTTAATGTCCCTGGAGGCAACTCTGAACTAATGGGGAATGGAAACTGGTTAATAAATGATCCCAGCTCTATTAGGTGGACAGTCTGGGGGAGCATTCTGAAAGCTTCTGAGATCTTAGGACACTCAAGCCCCAAATGGCAACCTTGATAACACACCTTTATAGTGGTTTCCTCCCTCTTGCTTTCCCTGTTCTCTCACTTCTGTTTTCTGGGACCACCTCACAAAGGACCTACGTACACCCCAGTCCTTTTCTCAGGTTCTACTTCCAGGTGACCTAAACTAAGATGAGCACCATTAATCAAATGTAATATATGTTTTTCCACATAAGATTTTAGGGATTTTCTACAATATGTGTAAATAATTACTATGAACAATTATTTGTAAGGTGAAGTGAGAAAATTTTAACCCTGTGCAAATTAAATTGTTTTGTTTAGGTAATAAAGTTGATGATAATGATTTTTGCTTACTCTGAACCACCTTGTAACTACCTTCAATTTCCATCTGATAATAAATATAGTCATGTGCCACATAACATTGTTTCAGTCAATGATGGACTGCATATATGACAGTGGTCCCATAAGATTAAAATACCATATTTTTACTGGACATTTTCTATATTTAGATACATAAATATTTACCACTGTGTTACAATTGCTTACAGATTTCAGTTTAGTAACATGCTGTACAGGTTTGTAGCCTAGGAGCAACAGGCTATACTATATAGCCTAGGTGTGTAGCAGGCTATACCATTTACGTTTGTGTAAGTATACTCTGTTTACATAACAATAAAATCACCTAATGACACATTTCTCAGAATGTATCCCTGTCATACATGACTGTATTATAAGAATATCTGACTTAAAAAATATCTGAACTAATGGCCAGGTGATGAAAAGCAGTATATGCTAGTAAATACTACCAATAAATTTCATATCCAAGTAACTTTCACATTGTCACAGATAATTTCAATCCAGTATTACTTAAACTTAACAACTTGCCATAAACTTAACAACTCTTATGATATGAATGCAAACTTTTCATGCCAAAATATTCACAAAAATTGAATTCACTTAGCCAAATTCACTTCTTTGCTTTGAGTCTATTATTGATCACTAAATCCACATTGACTTCATTTTTAAAATGCTCATTGCATCCCTGAAATATTTTACCTAAGTATTTGTAGCACTAATTGTACTTCATTTAGGTTATTCTATTTTTCATTTTAGGGTCCTTTATTTTAGTAACAAGACACACTGGCAGGTTATAAACATTTTATTATTTTTTTAACATAGAGGAAGGTTAGTGATGTATATGTGGCCATTGATGTTTTTATGCTTAAAAGTTAGAGTTCAGGCTCTCTCTCCTATAGAATGTAAATGCTACATACACATACATATGTAATTGTTATCAAAATTAAGCTTAGTCACTAAAAGATGATTCACTATCTGAACTTTCTTCTGCAGTTTTTTCACTTTCACCATCAGGCACTGGAGCATCTGGCCTCCTGAAAGAAGAAAAAAAATTTTAAGGTTTTTTCCAATTGAAAAAAAAACATTGACAAACTGTAAATTAGGGTCATCTTAGAATATTGCTGCTAATAAATCTGCCAAGTCTGTGTCTCTAACTGAAGGAGTCTCCTGCTCTACACCACAGCGTGCTTCTCTCTGACTTCTTCGGCACCATGGGGATTAAATGCTATTCCTGTAGAGGCCACGGCACTATTTTCTCTTGCCAGTCCTTACACAGTATGCTATTTCAGCAATTTCTGCTTCTCATTACCATGGAGACCCAACTATAGAGAGAGATGCAATCTGTAAAGGCTGGCATGACCAGTGCTAAATCCCTGAAGCCTCGAAGAGTACATGAGGTACAGAGAAAGGAAAGCTAGAAATGGAAAGAAAAGGAAAATCTTCATGTTCAGGAAAGCTACAGGGAAAAACTTAGAAACTGAAAAGAGTTCAAGAATGGCTGTTAAAAAACATAGGCAATATGGAAATTTTGTGGGGAAGGAGAGTGCCTAGTCAAAGAAAGTTCTTCATGTTTGAATGTTTTCACTTACACATTCTATCTTTAGAGAATAAATATAAAACGTATGAGTTGGCAAAAATACTGTTTCAAAGATTCATTAGGCACAATAAGGAGACATGAGAATGGTTAAACCCCATCTTCGCATGTATGCGCTATAATAAACCAAAATGAAATTTTAATGGTGTTATTAAAGCAGTCAACTAGATAGGCCCCAATAGTGTTTGTGCTAGTAAATCCTTTAACCAGTACAGTGGCACTATCACTCAGCTTCCATTCACCCTCATTAAGAAAATAAATTAAGCAAGGAAAGTATACTTTGGGAAAAATTAACAGGAAAAGGAAGAATATAGCTACTATATCTTAATAATTAAAAACTACAAGACTTATTTCTCCCTCAGGCTCCGTGAGTCCTATTAAAGATTTAGGACACTCAACAAATAAAACTCTTCTTTGTCACAAATAGAAATTACTATTACTAAAATAAGATAATGTATAGTCTAACAGTTACTTTTAGGTATTAAAAATAACAGCTTATATTTTTAATATATTTGGCATACTATGAAACAGAAAGAAATGCTCCCTAGGCATTGCTCCCTAGCTGTCAAATATAAACCCATTTGCTCTGCTGAACAATTTTAGATTATGCCTATAAGGAAGCCATATATACCCAGTACAGTGAAAGTTTAAAGCTGGGCACAGTATTTCTAGGTTTTAATTGATCCTCCATCTGCCTAAAATACTAACTTGGGACCATCATCCTCATCACTCTTCATTAGAAGTAACAACTCTAGAAGTAGTGGGCATGAATACTGGGCACATTTTTTCCCAGTAAATTTCTCTTCGCTATATAGTTCATTTCTTACTGTCTCCACTTTGTTAAAAGGGAAAACATTACCAGAGGAAATTATTTCAAAACAACATCAAAATTATATTAGTATCTATGACAACTCAAACAAATAAAACAATGTACATATAACTCCCTAAAATAAATGCTACTTAAGAAAAGGGTAAAAAAAGCTAGGTTTAGAAGGAATGAAACTATAAAACTCATTAATTTATGTGTGTAGCTATTTTGATACATATGATGCTGTATCACATAGCGGTTAAGAAAATAAGACCCTGGGGCCAGATTGCCTGTGTTCAAATCTCAGCCTTGTTTCTTACCTGTTGGCCAACTTTGGGGAAGTTATTTAACTACTTTACCCAAATAACTGATTGGATTTTTGTGATGATGAAGTTAATTAATAAAAAATGTAAATTATATTGAATTATATATGGCACATAATAAGTACTAAATAAATGTTACCTGTTATTATTATTATATTATTCTCATCACGATGCACCTATTACTTGCTAGAAACTGTGTTAGGTATTGGAGATACAGAAATGAGTAACAAGTATCTTCTGCCCTGAAACAGCTGATATTTTAGTGGAGGAGACAGAAACACAAATTCTTGTTATACAGTATGATATAGCCATGTGCCACAAAATGTTTCAGTCAGTGACAGACCACATATATAGCAGTGGTCTCTTAAGATAATAATAGAACTGAAACATTTCTATCACCTAGTATTTACTATACTATACTTTTAATTGTTATTTTAGAGTGTACTCCTACTTATTAAAGAAAAGTTAACTATAAAACGGCCTCAGGCAGGTCCTCCAGAAGAAGGCATTGTTATAGGAGATGAAAACTCCATGTACATTATTGCCACTGAAGACCTTCCAGATGGGACAAGATGTGGAGGTGGAAGACAGTGATATTAATGATCCTGACCTGGTGTAGCCCTAAGCCAATGTATGTGTTTTTGTCTTAGTTATAATAAAAGTTTAAAATGTAAAAAAATAAAAATTTTAACCATAGAGAAAAGCTTATAAAGATATAAAGAAAACATTTTTGTACAGCTATACGTTGTGTTTGTGTTTTAAGCTAAGTGTTATTACCAAAGAGTCAAAAAGGTAAAAAAATTAAAAATTTACAAAGTTACATTAAGCTAAGTTTAATTTACTATTAAAGAAAAATATTTATTTTTTAAGGGACAAGGATCTTGCTCTGCCACCCAGGCTGGAGTGCAGTGGCATGATCATAGCTCACTGCAACCTTGAACTACTGGGCTCAAGTGATCCTCCCACCTCAGACTCCCAAGTAGCTGGGACTACAGGCATGCACCACCATACCCAGCTAATTTTTTTTGTTTAAGAGACAGCGTCTTGCTACATTGCCCAGGCTGGTCTCAAACTCCTGGTTTCAAGTAATCATCCTGCCTTGGCCTCCCAAAGTGCTGGGATTACAGGCATGAGACACCATGCCAGGCCAAGAAAAAATTTTTTTAAATGAATTTAGTATAACCTAAAGTGTACAGTGTTTATAAAGACTACAGTAGTGTAGGCCTTCACATTCACTTACCACTCACTGACTCAGCCACCACAACTTCCAGTCCTGTAAGCTCCATTCATGGTAAGTGCCCTCTGCATTTTTATCTTGTATACCACATTTTTACTGTATTATCTTTTCTATGTTTAGATACACAAATACCTACGTACAGTATTTGGTACAATAACATGCCGTACAAGTTTACAGCCTAGGTGTGTAGTAGGCTATACCATCTAGGGTTGTGTAAGTATATTCTATGATGTTTATACAATAACAAAATTGCATAACACATTTCTCATAACATATCCCTGTTGTTAAGCTGTATATATAAATACAGTTGAACTAACAATGTTTGTGTGAAAAGAAAAAGTAATCAAATCTGCTAGAGTTGGTCAGAGAAGGCTCTAAGGATATGAAATACTTGTTTAGGAGTTTGTCAGAAACAGAAAAGGTGGACATGAATGAGAATGAGAGTATTCTGAGCAAAGAATAAAATGCTAATGGTGTGGCATGCTGCATTTGGGAACTGTAAATCATTTGGTAACTAGAGGGTAAGGTATATTGGGGTACAAAAAATCGATGAGCTTAGACCATTTGGCAGGAGCAATAGGTGAAGTGTGGGCAGAAGTTATATAAAATGTTAAGTTTTTTGCCAAAATGGCATAACTAAGCTTGAGATCCTTAAGTATTCATTTATTTTTAAAATTAAGATATATAATTCACAGCACAAAATTCACCATTTTAAAGTATACAAATTAGTGGTTTTTAGTATATTCACAAAGTTATACAACCATTACCACCACACAATTCCAGAACATTTTCATTACCCCAAAAAGAAACCTGTAGCTATTAGCAAACACTCTACATTCCCCTTTAACCCCAGTCTCTGGCAACCAATAATCTACTTTCTGTGCATATGGATTTGCCTATTCTCGACATTTCATATAAGTGGGATCATATGATACTTACTTGGCCTTTGTGTTTGGCTTCTTTCACCTAGCACAATGTTTTCAAGGTTCACCCATGTTGTAGTATTTATCAATCCTTCACTATTTTTTATAGCAAATATTATTCCACCGTATAGATATACCATATTTTGCTTATCCATTTATCAGTTGATTGGACATCTGAATTGTTTCTATTTTTTGGCTATTACAAACAATGCTGCTATGAACATCTGTATACATGTTTTTGTGTGAACATATGTTTTCAATTCCCTTGGGTATATACTTAGGAGTGGAACTGCTGGATCATATAGTATCTCTGTTTAACTTTCTGAGAAACTGTCAAACTTTTCCATAGTAGCAGCACCACTTCACATTTTCACTAGCAATGTATGAGGGTTTCATTTTCTCCACATTTTCTTCAACAAGTGCTTTTTTAAAAAAATTTTTCATTATGGTAAAATACATACAACATAAAATTTACCATCGTAACCATTTTTAAGTGTACAGTTCAGTAGTGTTAAGTACAGTCACATTATTGTACAACCATCGCCACCTCTAACAGTGCACAAGG
This sequence comes from Lepilemur ruficaudatus, assembly GCA_963574885.1. Taxonomy (NCBI): domain Eukaryota; kingdom Metazoa; phylum Chordata; class Mammalia; order Primates; family Lepilemuridae; genus Lepilemur; species Lepilemur ruficaudatus. The sequence goes on along the minus strand of CAUYRT010080053.1, from coordinate 1,586 downwards.
GCTTCAATTTCTTCCATTGTTATTTTTTGTCTTCATTCATTTTAAAATAAATTTTATGTTACTATGAATTGGAATCACCAGGGAACAAAAGAAAAAGTGCATACTAGTTCTCTTTGGGTATAAAAAAGAGAAAAACTTCAAAAAACAATGATAATCAAATGACGTAATATATAGAAAAGCATTTTATAAGTTATAAAGCCTTACAAATGTTAACAGTAATAATAAAACTCACAGCAATGCCATCATTTCCAGCCTTGACATTCATATCTTCAGGGGGAACAGAAATTTGGCTCTTTATATACTATGATCAGAAGTACTCTTACTTGATCATAGACAGGTAGATGGATGGCTAGACAGAGATGAAGGATATATAGAAGATATTAAGAAATTGGAGCCCTTGTACAGATACAGAAATATGCATATATCTATATGTGTGGGTATATATGAATCTTTCATTTTAAGTTGTTTTTCACGGAAAGAAGTTTTAACACATGTTTGAAAAGTTTGCTATTTTAAAGTACTGAAGTTTAGCTTCTCCAAATTGAAAGGAAATATACTTCACTACTAAAATCTGGAAATGAGGGCTTTATAATAGTCTCCCACTATTTAAATATGTAACCGAATTACATATTTAATATATAATATTAAATATGTAAGTGAATTACTAAATATGTAAGTGAATTACTAAAAAAGAGTATATCAGCAAAATATAGAAAATATATAAAGTCATAAGTATATTCATGATATATATATTTTTAACAATCTCAATCATTAGTGGCTACAATAAAAAATACTATCTTGGTGGATACATTTTAAGAAGCATTTTTATATTTGTGACACCAAGATTGTCAATAAAATTCTTAATAAAAGCAAATTTTTAAAGTTCATGTTTAAACCCATCAAGTCTAAATTATCTTTAAAAAAGGTCTTTTCAAAGAAGTTACTAGGTTGATCTCAACTAAAAATGAACTAGAATACAGAAAGGAAAGGAGCAGAAGGAGGGACTAAGTATACATGAATCGGTACTTTTTAGCATATCAGATGTTGTATACATGCTAATTTTGACCCTATCCTTCTCCCATTTATGTGAATCAAGGAAGGCTGCCCTCACCCTTTCCCTAGCCATTTCCTTGTTTCAGTCACATGATCCAGGCTTGGCCAATCACAGGAAGCTATTTCCTTGGAGAGATGGTTTCAAGGGAGGGCACATAACCCAGCAGGGCCAATCAGACTATTTCCCTAGAAATGAGCTATGGGTTATGGAGAAGAAGGGGCTCTCTTTCTGCTCAGTTGGAAAAACTAGCAATATTAAAGCCTGTTGAGGGCTATATTCCCTGGCTTCAGAGAGGAAGCTCATCAGGAATAGGACAGACATGGTTTGTTATACCATTACTGGGCATCTACCCAAAAGAACAAAAGACACACTCTATAAAAAAGATACCAGCACTCGAATGTTTACAGCAGCACAATTCATAATTGCAAAGTTGTGGAAACAACCCAAGTGCCCATCAATACATGAGTGGATTAATAAAATGTGGTATATGTATACCATGGAGTGCTATTCAGCTATAAGAAACAATGGTGAT